>SJYA01003853.1:12758-48730 GCA_006410615.1 Neotragus moschatus | reverse complement strand
CCACTTTCTTCAATTTAAGTCTGAATTTGGTGACTCACAAAGTGGAATCAATATTTCCAGGAGAAATAGCGGATATGCAGATGCCGGCACTTTAATGGCAGAGAGTGGAGAGGCACCAAAGAGGCTCTTGATGAAGGCGAGAGAGGAGAGTGAGCAAGCTGACCTGAAACTCAGCACTCAGACACGAAGACCACAGCACCCGGTCCCATCGCTTCACGGCACACAGACAGGGAAAGAGGGGACCATGACAGACTTCATTTCGGGGCTCCAAAATCACCATTACATGGCTTGGTGGTTTCTGAACATTCTGGCAGAGGATCATTTTTGGGCTTCCCTGATAGCTCAGTTGGTAAAGATTCCACCTGCAATGCAGGAAACCCTGGTTTGATTCCTGAGTTGGGAAGATCCACTGGAGAAGGGATAGGCTACCCACTCCAGTGTTCTTGGGCTTCCCTATGGCTCAGCTGATAAGGAATCTGCTTGTAAAGTGGGAGACCTGGGTTCCGTCCCTGGGTTGGGAAGATCCCCTGGAGAAGGGAAAGTTTACCCAGTTCACTATTCTGGTCTGGAACAGTCCATGGGGTCTCAAAGAGTCCCCATGACCGAGCGACTTTCACTCACTCACTCAAAATCACTGTGGACAGTGACTGCAGCAGTGAAATTAAAAGACACTTGCTCCTTGAAGGAAAAGCTATGACAAACCTAGACGCGTATTGAAAAGCAGAGACATTAACTTTGCCAACCAAGGTCTATCTAGTCAAAAGCTGNCACTCACTCACTCAAAATCACTGTGGACAGTGACTGCAGCAGTGAAATTAAAAGACACTTGCTCCTTGAAGGAAAAGCTATGACAAACCTAGACGCGTATTGAAAAGCAGAGACATTAACTTTGCCAACCAAGGTCTATCTAGTCAAAAGCTGTGGTTTTTCCAGTAGTCATGTATGGATGTGAGAGTTGGACCATAAAGAAAGCTGAGCACCACAGAATTGATGCTTTTCAACTGTGATGCTGAAGAAGATTCTTGAGAGTCCCTTGGACTGCAAGGAGATCCAACCAGTCCATCCTAATGGAGATCAGTCCTGAATGTTCATTGGAAGGACTGATGCTGAAGGTGAAAGTCCAATACTTAGGCCACCTGATGTGAAGAACCAGCTCACTGGAAAAGACCCTGATGCTGGGAAAGATTGAAGGCGGAAAGAGAAGGGGAGAAGGGGATGACAGAGGATGAGATGGCTGGATGGCATCACCGACTCAATGGACATGAGTTTGAGCACGCTCTGGGAGCTGGTGAAGGACAGGGAAGCCTGGCGTGCTGCAGTCCATGGAGTCGCAGAGAGTTGGGCACGACCGAATGACTGAACTGAGCTGAAGCTGTTCATATACTTTGGAAATCAATCCCTACTCGGTTACATCATTTGCAAATGTTTTCTCCCATTCCGTAGGTTGCCTTTTCATTTTTTACGTGTTTTTTTTTTTTTTTGCTGTGTGAAAGCTTTTAAGTTTACCTATTTCCTTTTGTTTTTCTTCCCATTACTCTAGGAGATAATTGCTGCAGTGTATGTCAGAGTGTTATGCCTGCGTTTTCCTCTAGGAATTTCATATATTTTACTGTTTGGTCTTTAATCCATTTTAAATTTGTTTTTGTGTGTGGTGTGGAGAATGTTCTGATTTCATTCTTTCCCAGCAGCATTTAGTGACAGAAGCTGTCTTTTCTGCGTGGCTCTTTTGCCCCCTTGGCCGTGCGTCAGGTCCTCACAGGTGCCTGGGCTCACCTCCGGACTTGTGCCTCCTCCTGTGGTCTGTGTCTCCGTCTGTGCCAGGGCCACGCTGCTGTGGTTGCTGTGGCTTGGTAGAGTGAGGTAAGGGAGTGCGATTCCTTCAGCTCTGTCTTTTCTTTCTCGAGATTGCTTTGGCTACTGGGGTCTTTGTGTTTCCATAAAAATACAAGTTTATGTTTTTTGTTCCAGTTCTGTGAAGAGTGCCACTTGTAATTGATTTGTGCTCAGCCACCCATCGTGTCTGACTCTTTGCAACCCCGTGGGATGTTGCCCTCCAGGCTCCTCTGTCCATGGAGTTTTGCAGGCAATACTGGAGTTGGTTGCCATTTCCTACTCTAGGAGATCTTCCCAACCCAGGGATCAAACCCACGTCTCTTGGGTCTCCTGCATTGGTAGACAGGTTCTTTACCACCGTGCCATCTGGCAGTTTGATAGGGATTGCTTGAATCTGTAGACTGCCTTGGGTATTGATTTTTCCAGTCCAAGAACACAGAATATCTTAGCATCTGTTCATGTCGCCGTTATAGTTTTCAGAGTACAGGTCTTTTGCCTTCTTAGGAAGATTTATTTCTAGGCATTTTATTCATTTATGATGAAAAATAAAGTCTTCAGAAAGTGGATATAAAGGGAACTTACCTCCACATAATAAAGGGCACATACAACAAATGCACAGCTTACATCACACTCAGTGGTAAAAAGCTGAGAGCATTTCCTCTAAGATCAAGAACAAGACGAGGATGTCCACTCTCGTCACTTTTATTCAACATAGCTTTGGAAATCCCAGCTGCAGCACTCAGAGAAGGTTCTTCTAAAAGAATGAAAAGGAATCCAAATTGGAAAAGAAGTAAACTGTTACTGTTGGCAGGTGAATTGATGCTATACACAGAAAATTCTCGAGACTCACCAGAAGACTGCTGGAGCTCATTAATGAATTCAGTAGAGTCACGGGATACGGAGTTAAAAGAAATCTATTGCGTTTCCATACTCCAATGACAAAAGTTCAGAAAGAAATTAAGGAAACAATTGCATTTATCATTTCATCAAAAGAGCATCCTAAAATACCTAGGAATAAACCTTCCTAACGAGGCAGACCTGTACTCTGAATCAGTCTATAAAACGCTGATGAAGGCAGTCAAAGACTGAATAGTCACGGGGCTCGTTTGCTTGCCCCTGAAGTTTAGGGCCGGCGCACTGTCCTGACTCCTTAGAGTGGAGCCACACCTGGGGCTCAGCTGGTGGAGGACCCGCCTGCAGTGTGGGAGACCTGGGTTCCATCCCTGGGGCGGGGTTGGCCTTGGAGCCTGCCCTGTGCGGCCCGCGGGCCGGGTGGAGCTCCTCTCCTCCTGAGCCGCTGGCCTCCCTGCTCCTGCGCTCTGCTGCAGCTGAGGTTGCATGAAGCAAGGTCGCTCCTCTCAGCTCAGTTTAAGGCCTGCTGCGCAGGCCTGGAGGGCCTGGAGGTCCTCCTTGCCGCGGGCGGCCTCCCTGAGCCCCTCCTCAGGGGCCCACCCCACCTCGTTCCACCTACTGTGACCCCAGCTCCTTGCCTTTGATGAATGCTGGCTGCTTGTGGGTTAGTTCCCCATGTCTCTGAAGTGGACCAGATCGTAGTTTTTGCTTGGCTTCACTGTGGCCCACCTATGCTGTGAAGGGCTTCTGGTTCCCCCATGGTTTGTTATCCTTCTGAGGCATGGAGGAGAGGTCAGGGCCGGGGGTGTAAGGCATGGGGGCCGTGGGGACACGTCCCCTGATGAGGCCACCTTGCAGGCAAGCTCAGAGGTGAATATCTGTCAGGATAGTGCACTGGAGTTCAGTTACGTGTAAGAAATTCATATGTGCAGTAGGAATTTGGGCTTAGTAGTTTCGAGGCAGAAAACCTAGTTCTATGTAAAGATTCTTGGCAGAGGAGAGTTTTGAGGGATGTGTGTCAAGTAAAATCTTAGAGCATAACCAGGTATTTACCGTTCACTAAAATTGTTGTCAGGACATCAAAACAGATCAAGAAGACTGTCAATTAAGAGTTAAGCTGAAAGCAACACTCCCAGCCTTTTTTCTAATAGCTTTTCCCCTGAGTGAGGTCCTGAGTGGTCCCTCCTGGAAGCCAGATTGCCTGGGACTGTGGCCGTCAGCACTGGCTGGGCTGGGGGCCTGGGTGTTTTTCCAGCTTTGTCAGGAGTTTGCTGTGGGACCCAGTGAGGCTCTTGTGCTCCTCTGATTTGCAAAATGAGCAGGTTATGGATTGGGCCTCACGGCTGCCTGTGGATGAGAACTGTCTGTCATGAGGCCGGAAAGGAGGGAAGCCTTCTCTCTGGCCCAGCCTCTTCCCTAAAGTGTGCTGGAGCAAGGGGCCTGCTTCGGGGGCTGGGGTGTGCTGGGTGGGGCCTGCAGGCCTGGGCCAGAGGGTTTTGCTCCTTTGGTTAAGAGCACCTGGAGCCCCTTGGCGGCTTTGAAAAACAGAGACCTCTATGGCCACAGTGAGGACCATGGTTTGCTGGGTGACGGCAGATACGAAGGCGCCTCAGTGACGCAGGTGAGCACTGACCATGGGGATGGAGGTGGGGCAGAGTGCACGTGGGGGCTCACAGTGAGCTCTCAGAAGTCTGGCTTCACAGGCGATTTCCCTGCACTGGGAGATGCCGTGGGAAGGCTGGAGTCGGGGGCAGTCTGCGTTCCCTGCGTGCATCTGTGTGTTTGCCACTGACCCGTCCTGCTCCTGCCTGCAGCTTCCTGTGGAGATGGCATGTTGCCGTTCGTATGTCACCAGCATCCCTCCGTCCCGACGGTGTCTGCTGGGTGCCTGCTTGTCCGGTCTGTTCTGGACAGAGAGTCTGGTGTGCCCTTGTGACGACGTCAATTTTCTTGTTAAGATGGGAGCGTGGGGGAGTTTTGAGCAGAGGCGTGATAGGCAGTGACTTAGGTTTTAAAGGGCTTCCCTGGTGGCTCAGTTGGTAAAGAACCCACCTGCAGTGTGGGAGTCCCCGGTTCTGTTCCTGGGTCGGGAAGACCTGCTGGAGAAGGGGTAGGCTACCNCGTGGGGGAGTTTTGAGCAGAGGCGTGATAGGCAGTGACTTAGGTTTTAAAGGGCTTCCCTGGTGGCTCAGTTGGTAAAGAACCCACCTGCAGTGTGGGAGTCCCCGGTTCTGTTCCTGGGTCGGGAAGACCTGCTGGAGAAGGGGTAGGCTACCCACTCCAGTGTTCTTAGGCAGCCCTTGTGGCTCAGCTGGTAAAGAATCTGCCTGCAGTGCAGGAGAACTGGGTTCAATCCCTGGGTTGGGAAGATCCCGTGGAGAAAGGAAGGCTACCCACTCCAATATCCTGGCCTGGAGAATTCCATGGACTGTATAGTCCATGGGGTCAAAGAGAGTCGCATATGACTGAGCGACTTTCACTTTAGTTCTAAAAGAGTGATTCCAGATGCGTCCTGGATGTAAGGGGCAGAGGCCGGAGCAGGAAGGCCAGTTGGTGGCCTGGTGTCAGGCCCGGGTGGGCAGTTGACGGGAGTGTCGTGTGCCTCCTTGAGTTTGCTTATGGACTCGGGGTGGGCGAAGGATGTGGAGAATGGGCTGTGGGCATCTTATCAGGCTCCAGATCTTCCTCACATTGGGCGGGACTGTCCCTCTGCCCAGCTGTCATTTTTTTCGCAGTGGACGCTGCCAGAGGGTCTGGCTGACCGTTGCCACAGAGGCCCAGGCGCGTGAATTTGGGTTTGGACACGTTGAGCTCAAAGCCCCTTGAGACATTCAAGGGGAGGTGCAGGTTAAATGGTTGTAGCACAGACACCTGCATCCCTGAAGCAGCTCCTGGGAGGTGTGTGTGGCGTGATAGGGAGGGGCTGTGCAGCCTGAGCTGAGGCTGAGCCCAGGCCTCGGGGTCCCCTGACGTTTGGAAGCTGCAGCCTGCTCCCTGGTGTTGACGCTTCCGTCTGAACTGCCGATGCCTTCGAGCAGAGGAGTTCTAAACACTGCGTGCGCGGCATTGTTTACTATGCGGGTGATGAGCTCATTCTGCACTCATTTAAAACAAACTGTAACATCGAAGCAGCGTTATTTCATCATTTAGTTCTGGCTGTTGAACAGTTACTTGGGTAGGAACAAGGCCTTTTGCCCTACTGGAAGCATTGAAAAGCTGAACCAAATTAATAAAAATACATGGGAAATGAAAGGACTCGTGGGTTCATGGCCCACGTGTGGGAAAGGAGGCTTCGTGGCCCGTTCACTCCCTCTGTGGTGCGGCATCTTGCTTGGGCCCTGGGTTACATAGCGCTGGTGACCCACGAGGGGAGAGGGGAGCGAGGAGGGTGTGTGGCCGTGGGGGTCAGAGCCACAGTGCCAGCTGGGTCCCGAGTGAGCCGAGTCGGGGTCGACGCCCAGCAAAGGAATAGAATCTGCTCAGTGGCTCCCAGTCCCAGACTTGCCAGGGGTGTCAGGAGCTTGGACTGCAAGTTGGCATGGTGTAAAGAACGCAAGTTCACTCACTGAGCAGGCATTTGTTGAGGCTTTTTGATGTGTTAGGTACAATCTCTAGATACTGGGATTGTAACATCAGAGAAACATACGTAAATCTTGTGTGTTGCTGGGGACGGTCAGGTTTGAAGGAAGTGTTGTGTGGAGTGGTTTCTACTTTCAGGAAGCTTTTTCCCTCGGCACCCCCCCCACCGCTGCTCAACTTGCAGGATCTTAGTTCCCTCAGCAGGGACTGAACCCAGGCTCTCAGCAGCGAAAGTGGAGCTCCCGGTAGGCTCAGACTTTAGGTGAGCTGGGACAGCAGTGTGCAGGAGCAGCGGTCCAGGCCTGTATTGGAAGGAAGATGGGAGGTTAGTTTTTATGATCTCTTGCCATTAATCGGCAGAGTATCCAATAATTACTGGGTACTGTGCCACACACCTGATTATTAGTGTATACTAACCTTAGCTGGCAATCAGGGACTTCTCTGGTGGTCCAGGGGTTACGTACAACTCCTGCCTCCACTGCGGGGGGTGAGGGCTCAGTCCCTGGTTGGGGAATCAAGATCCTACTTGCCACTAGCACTGCCAAAAGCAAAAGCCAGCGACGCCGAGAGAACGCGAGCCAGCCCTCGCACAGCATTTTCACAGCGCTGCTCTGTGCTGGCGTGGCCCAGCCGTGTGGCTGTGTGCTGCCTGTCAGTTCGGTCCGCAGTGGGGGCTTGTCACCCCCGTCCCAGTGGGGGCATGTCATCCCTGTTGGGGAATCGGGCTTGGACCGGCTCCTGGTGTGTGCAGGGCCAGCCACACAGGTCTGAGAGAGGGCTGACCCAGACAGCCCCTGGGCTCTGGGGGCCGCCTCCGTGCCTGCTGGTGACGGGAATGGCTGCCCCCTACAGTATCTGGCCTGGAGAATTCCGTGGACTGTACAGGCCGTGGGGTCGCAAGGAGTCGGACATGCTGAGCAACTTTGACTTTGTGTACCTGTCCCTGCACAGCACTGGGGAGGTAAGGTGTGGGCCCCTAGAGCGGGATGGCGCTGTTCTCGGACCAGTCTTTGTAGTTTGGAGGGTAAATTGCACACACACACACACACACACACACGCGCGCACACACACACACACACACCACTTTTTTGATGTGATCACTTGAGTTTTTTAGATGTCTTTTGTATTGGGTTTGATCTCAAAGTCACATTACCTAAGGTTTTCAGTTGCCATGAAGACTAAAATACCTCAAAACTGTGAGAGTATTATGGAGTCTGGGTAATATTTATTACAGGTGTCCATGATTATTTTGGTTGTAACTAGTTGGGCTTCCCTGGTAGCTCAGACAGTAAAGCATCTTGTCTACAGTGCGGGAGACCCGGGTTCGATCCCTGGGTTGGGAAGACCCCCTGGAGAAGGAAATGGCAGCCCACTCCGGTGTTCGTGCCTGGAAAGTCCCATGGACCGAGGAGCCCGGTGGGCCACAGTCCACGGGGTCGCAGAGTCGGACACGGCTGTCAGTGCCATTCTCTGCTCAATTTTCGGAAGGCGTGGATTTGAATGGAGAAAGCCTTGACATTGCTGGGTTTTTCTGGAAGTCACTTGGTGGGGACTGCCCATCTGCCTGCACCCATTTACCTTTCATGTAAACTCTGTGTGTGTGGTTTTCCTGCCCTGTGAACAGTGGTCATCTTATGAGATTAATGTAGTAAGATCAGTGCGGCTAGAGGCAGAGCTTGTTTGAATCTCACGTTTTCCTTGAAGGCCTGATGAGGTCTTGTAAACGATTTAGTCATTGTCACAGCAGGTGTTAGCTTTTGAAAGAATTGTTTATTGTTCACTCATTTTTGGCCGCACTGGGTCTTCAGTGCTGTGCGTGGGCTCTCTGTGGCTGTGGCGCACAGGGGCCACTCGCTGGCTATGGCACATGGGCGTCTTATCTTGGTGGCTTCTCCTGCTGTGGCATGCAGGCTTCGGGGGCTGTGGCGTGGGCTCGGGGGCTGTGGCGTGGGCTCAGCGGCTGTGGCTCCCGGGCCTGGGGCGCGACGCTGGGTTGCTCTGTGGCGTGTGGGTCTTTCCGGATCCGAGGGCACACGTGTCTCCCGCACTGGCAGGTGGACGCCACTGCTGAGCCCCTGGGAAGTCCTCGGTCTGGAGCTTGTAAAGGAGGTGATTCTCTGCTAATGTTTACAGTGTCTTCATGGCCATTGGTTTAGGTTTGATGCCTCTGCCTGAGTCAGTTTCAATCGTTCATTTAATTAAATTAAAAAGTGCTGTTCCTCTTGTCGTTCTGTGAAACATCCTGACCTGACACGCGGCACGTGTTCCTGCGCGTGGTGTGTAGTGACTGGGCGCGCTCCCTACTCCTCCCTTTATGTTTGCCCTTTAAAAATTATTGATTTCTTCTCATTGTATCATGAGTTTGTTTTTAGTTTTTCTTTAATTGTTTGGCTGCATTGTGCTCCTGGTCTTGGTGCTCGACCAGGAACTGAATCCGTGCCCTTGGAAGCAGAAGTGCAGAGTTCTAACTAATGGACCACAGGGAATTATTCTTTTTTTAATTTGTAAATTTTATTGAAATAATGTTGATTTACAATGTTGTGCTAGTTCAGGTGTAAAAATTATTTTTTAAATTCTGGTAAAATATATTACATACACTTGCTATTTTAACCATATTTAGCATAGAATTCAGTGAGATCTACCAAGTTTTAAGTACACCAGGGAAGCCCCTTACGTACTCTTTATTGTTTAACAATTGTCTTTTATATGTCATTAAACTTTTCATATTTTAAAGTAACTTGGTCCTGTTTTCTTTGGGGCTTTTATGAATTGATTTCTAATTTTGAGGCAGTTTTTTTTCCCTTCAAAATAATATTTGTTGTTAAAGCTGTGAACTTAATTTTAAGTACAGCTTTGGCCAGACACCATCTCGGTTTTGATGTTGTTCTAAATCTGTTCACCAAATACCTTTTAGTGCATATCATTTGCTAGTTACCATAATTGTTACTGAGAAATTAATGATGGTCTCTGTACGCTAGTATTAATTATTGATGGGACTGCAATTTTGAATTTATTACTTCTTTGTTACAGTATCTATATGAGAGAGCTTTGACTGTTGAAGTGAATTGGATTTTGAAGTATATGGTTTCAACTTTAATAAATTTTATATTTCTTTTTTTTAAGTGAATATGTCCTGTAGAACCTGTGCCTTTTGAAATGTAAGTTGTTTGGGTTTTTTTGGTAGCATTTTGTTTGATTGATTTGTGTTTCTGGAGCTTAACAAAAAGAAGGATGCAGTGGAATTTAAATCTTGACATAAATCCAGCAATTAAGTCTTATTTAAATTTGTCATTTATGTTTTTGTTTACTTGATTTGTTACAGACTGCTAGGTACCTATTGTGACCCCTGGTAAATTCTGTTAGACCTTACTTGGAGACACCAATGCCTTCTGCATTGTGCATTATAATTTTCTGATTTTAATGTTGCTACCCGTGCGTTTATTTTATTTGTATCTACCTGCCTTATTTTTGCCCATGTGAAATGTTTGTTATTTTATGATAGTGAACAGCTGCCATCTGACTTAATGATTACTGTTAGAGTCTCTATTCACTTTCCTTGCAGTCTGCCATTTGGCTCTGTGGCAGCCCTCTGAGGGGATATTTTTTATAAATCCAGTGGGTAGCCTTCAACCTCTGCTATACTTTATTTTATTTTGAGTGTATATTTTCTAAGCAGTTATGGGGTTCAGTGTTGTTTTTAAAAATAAGGTGTTTTCTGACACCTTATAGGATATGTATTTCTCAGAAGAAAAAAAATGAGTTCTTCTCCAAGTTGTGCAGCTTGTTAGGAGACGGGCTCGGAATTCAGAGCTAGGCATTCTGGCTTCAGAGTCCCAGGCTCTTCATATGGAAACCCTGCCTGTGCAGCCTCCTCGCTCCATCCCCACTGCTGCCCCTTCTGTGTGCTGGTCTGCCTTTGGCAGCGAACGGTGCTGATTGGAGGCCTTCTGGTGGTCTGCCCCCGCTGACTCATTCCATTGTATCCTCATGTGTTTTTAGCATATTTTATTTAGAAGCATGTTTATGGATAAAAACAAAATCATAGCCAACTAAATTTTGTTTGGGGAGGGAATATAGTCCTGGCGTAATGTTTTATTTTTTATTCATTTTTTTTCCTGACATAAATTCAGATGATTGGAAAAAATTTATCAGCGTTAATGTTACTATTCTTGGAAGACCTGTCAACATTTTAGAAGGGAGCTTAGATCCACCACCGTATCTAGTCACTGGTTTTTGTTTCATTTTTTTTAAGCTAGACTGTTTTGAGGAAGATCTTTATTTGCTTTTTGCAGAGGTGAAAATTATGTATCATACATCGCATGGGTGCGTGCTCAGTCGTGTCCGACTCTTTGTGACCTCATGGGATGTAGCCTGCCAGGCTCCTCTGTCCATGTGATTTTCCAAGCAAGAGTATTGGCGTGAGATGCCATTTCCTTCTCCATCATCTTGTTTGTTTTTAACCTGTTGCCTTAGCCCTAGCCCAGCTGACCAGGCGAGCTTTGATATTCTGCACATGTGCCACCAGTGCAAGCATCCAGCTCCCGAGTGCTCAGACTCCTAGCCTGTCAGAGCCCGAGTTGTGGAGGCGGGAAGGAGGCACTGTGTGGATTGGACACTAGGTGTTGGCGAGGTGCTCCTCTCATTCGGACCTTCTTTCCTGGGCGTGAGGAGACACGGCGGTGTCTGCGGGCCACCTGTGCGGCCTGCGTAAAGCCCGGGCTCTCACCCCAGGGCCCCGTCTGGTGCCGTGAGCTCTCGGGGCTGTCGCAGCACGCTCTAGAGCCTGCGCTGCTGAGGGGTCACGTGTGTGACGGGCGAGCGGCTCCACTGACCACGGGCCCGCGCCTCACTTTCGCTCTGAAACGAGCTCCGCGGTCCGTTTTGTGTCCCAGCAGTGGATGAGACATTCAGGGTCCCTCGGTGATGACGCTGGGGAGCAGGCACACCGGGTTAGGTTGGGTCCAGCGAGGAGACAAAACCGTGTGCTAGTCATTTAAGCCAGAGAGGCTTGGTGTGTTAAGGAGTTATTAAGCTGTGATAGGAGAACAGCTGTAAGCTGGAAGGAGAGTCTGTACTCTAGGGCTCAGGGCTCTTACCCAGAGGTCACGCTGGAAGGGGACCACTTGCCAGGGCTGGAGTTCACACCACTTTGGAGCACATACGCTTGCAGCTGGAGTGCCTGGGCGAGCTGGCTCACGGTTCCCGGGCGCGCAGGAGCAGTCTGGGGCCCAGGTGAGCTGGGGCTGCAGAGGCAGTGAGGGTCCCTGTGTGGGTGTGAGTCCTGGGGTGTGAGCTGTCTGTGCGGGGAGGGCCACGGGGAGTGCCCCTCCGGGCTTTGAGTGAGCCAAGGTGGCTGGAGAGGGGCCCAGAGAGAGTCCGGGCTCGCTGCCGCGGCCCACTGCTAACACAGTCATTCCTCGCGCGTGCACTCCTGCCCTCGCGAGTGTCCCTGGCCGGCCAGCCCTGCGGGACCTGGTGTGGGGGCAGGGGCCGAGGAGAGGGTGCAGGAAGTGGTAGCCAAGGCCAGGGTACTATCCGGCTGTCTGGGGCTCCCAGGTGTGTTGCTGCTTCCCAGGTCCGGAGCTGGAGGAAGTAACGTGCTGGAGAAGCTCTGCCCTGCAGAGACAGGTCCCGGACGCGAAGCCAGGGCGGCCTTGGTGCGCCTTCGCGCCCTTGGGTGGCTGTGTCAGCCCATCCTTGGTGCCACAGCTCTTGTTTGTGAGCTTGCTGCGAGGTGGTGAGAGAGGCCAAGGGTCACACGCAGGGCAAGTTGTCTCGTCCCCCACTTCTGCAGTGGGTGTCAGCGTGGAGCGCTCACAGGACACACAACCCCCTGCACTACGGGCCCGCCAGCCTCACATGCCTTCTCCAGATCTTTTTGCTACCAGTTAGCCCTCCTTGTACTTTCCAGACTCCTGACCGTCCCTGCCAGTGAGTCCATGTGGATTTGCACCTCTGACTAAGGGTGAGGCCGAGCGCACTTCCCAGTCAGCTCCCTGGAGGGATTCCCCCCTGCGTAGAGCCCTGGGGACCACTGAGTCCCAGGCATGATGCCGCCGTCCCGGGCTCAGCCGGCACGTCGTTGCGGCTGGCTGTCCACAGACTCCAGCTCTTTTCCTTGGTTACTGATCGTAAAGAACTCGCCACGAGGCTGTAGGTACAGTTTCTGAAGGCACGGCAGTGCAGTGTGTGTGTGTGGGGTCAGGATCTTCTCACACGAGTTGCCCCCTGGGAAGCTCGGGTGCCTCCTGTGTCAGGCGGTCAGCCCTTTCCTGCCTGCTGCCTTAACTTTGAAAACCACTGGGTGTGATGGTGTTCAGCCCAGCAAGACTGGAGAGTCTCCTCCTTGCTCCTTCAGTGGGCCTGCCTGCCCTGGGAGCGCTGTCCTGGGAGGTGTTAGTGGGAGGACTGTGATTGAGACAAAGCCTCTGGTCTCAGAGTCTGCAGTCAGTTCACTGAGAGGGAGGCGGAGACCAGTGCCCCAAGCGGGAACCTTGCGTCGCGTGAGAAACGCTGTGCGAGCGGAAGAGTGTGTTACTAATCGAGCCTAGGAGACAGCTGGAGCAGAGTGAGTCAGGTTTTAAATGGAGGATGATGTGGAAATCACACTGAAAGATGAGAGCCATTTTCCAGGTGGGCCGTGAGAGGAGGTTTCCCTCCCAGGAGGTCGGGTCGCAGAGGGCCGTTAATCACAGTGCTGTGAGTACACAGCCTGGATCTGAGTCCTCGTCTGTGATGTCAGCTGAGGTTACTTAGTGACTCTGCACAGTTACGGGAGGAAGTGGGCTGTGCATCCAGCAGCACCGTCCAGCCGGGCACTGTGTCAGCTGTGAGGCCGGACACGTCATCTCCCCTCCTGACGCTCACGACCTTGAAATAGGCCACTCCCTGCCGTTTTCCCAGGGACCGGAGCACAGAGCTGGTCTTGGAGCTGCGTCCAGCACCCCGCAGGTCCCCAGTAGATGCTGCCTTTGTGCACGGAAGAGCTCAGGGGCTCTCTTCTGACAGTGAGGTGTGTTTCTGGTGATGCGTTTTGTTTGCACTTACCGGGAACCACCAGGTGAGAGCAGAACGATCGCTCCTGACGGCGTGGTTGCTTGGCAGCGGCTTGTGTGCCAGTGTGAGTGCTCCTCAGCAGGCCGCGGCCCGGTCAGGCCCGGGGGGCGTCGTGCTCAGCCGCGGGACCCCTCCCCTTAGCACGAGCTCCAGAAGAGCCAGCTTCTCAGGCTGGAAGGGGCAGGAGCAGCAGTTTCCTTTCTCTTAGAGAGGCATAAACACAGTGAATAGTTTCTAAAAGCTAATTGTATCAACTCCCCAAACAGTAACTGAGAATGTGTGTGTCTTGAGGGAGTGTGAGTGCGGTGCCTGGGCAGAATGCTCATAGTGACTTTTTCCCTTGGCTGTGCTGCATGGCTTGTGGACTCTTAGTCCCTTGACCAGGGATTGCCCCCTGGCCCCTGGCAGGTCCTGATAGCATGGTCCTAACCACCAGAGCACCAGAGAGTTCCCGGGTTCACGGTGATCATGACAGCTTCCGTCTGACAGCCTTTGCTCAGATGACAGTGAGCCCCGCTGTGAGGGCCGGGCCTCTGCACTCCGCATGACTCGGGCTCGCTCGCGGGAGCCCCTCGCTCGGGGCCAGGGGGGTTCTGGGCCCCTCGGTCCTCACGCAGGCCTGCGAGGCAGGTGCTGAAGCCGAGGAGGCCGAGGCAGAGGTGGAGCCCATGGTGCGCGCTAGCAGAGGAAACTGGGCAGTCTGGCCTTGGAGCCGCCTTCTTAAGCACGCCTTGCTGTCGTTAGTAGACTTCTTTTTTTCCTTTGAAAAATAAACTTTATCGAGGTATAATGTGCACACGGTAAGAGGCACGCACTTTAGGGATACAGCTCTGTGAGTGTCGGCAGGTGGCCGCCACCCCAGTCACGGTTCAGCAGGTGTCCGTCGTCAGGGCACCGCGGGCGCCTCTGCCAGCCCGTACGCTCCCCCGTGCTCGGCGGCCATGGGACCGTGGACGGGGCGTGGTTGGCGTTGATCGTCTTGCTGGCCCTTTTCTGTGTTCGCTGTGCTTACTCCTCCTTTTCTTTTCCCTCTGCTTCTGCCCCTTTAGGGTTTAATTTAGCGCGTTTTGTAATTCCATTGTATCTCTTCTGTTGATTTATCATTAGGTTAGTGAAAAAAGTAATTGTGGTTTTGGACTGTGAATTTTAAATCATTATAACTAGATTCAAACACTTCTTTATTAATCAAAATAGGAACCACTACAGTCAACACATTTTTGCCAGTGAGAAAGTTTGTTTATCCCGGTAGTCTAAAAACCCATGCTTCAGGATTCAACAAACTCTTGGAGAGCATTTTTTGCCTCCTGATGGTTTTGGGAGTATTTTCCCTGCAAAAAAGTTGTCAAAGTGCTTAAAGAAGTGGTAGTTGGTTGTTGAGAGGTCAGGTGAATGTGGTGGATGAGGCAAAACGTCATAGCTCAGCTTTCGAAGCGTCGGCTGTGTGGTGCGAGGTCGGGCCTTGTTGCGGGTGAGAGTTGGGCCCATTCTGATGGGTGCTGACTGCAAGTGTTGCGTTGGGGGCACTCGTCAACTTTCCGAGCACACCTCTCAGATGTCATGGTTTTGGCAGGATTCAGAAAGCTGAAGTAGATCAGACCGGCAGCAGACCACCAGAGAGTGATCGTGACCTTTGTGGTGCAAGTTTGGCTTGTGCTTCGGAGCTTCTTCTCAGTCCAGCCACTGAGCTGGTCATAGCCGGCTGTCATATGTAGACCACTTTTCGTCACACGTCACAGGCCGATCAAGAAATAATTCATTGTTGTCGGATAGAATAGGCTTCCCTCGTAACCCAGTCAGTGAGGAATCAATCTGCAGTACAGGAGACCCTGGTTTGATTCCTGGGTTGGGAAAATCCCTTGGAGAGGAAAATGGCAACCCGTCCTAGCATTCTTGCCTGGAGAACCCCATGGACAGAGGGTAGAACAAGAGAAGGTCGCATGTCGCTGGAAGGACTGAGGCTGAAGCTGAAGCTCCAGTGCTGTAGCCGCCTGATGAGAAGAGCTGACTCACTGGAAGAGGCCCTGATGCTGGGAGGAACTGGAGGCAGGAGCAGAAGGGGACGGCAGAGGATGGGATGTCTGGATGGCATCACTGACTCGATGGACATGGGTTTGGGTGGACTCCGGGAGTTGGTGATGGACAGGGAGNAGTGCTGTAGCCGCCTGATGAGAAGAGCTGACTCACTGGAAGAGGCCCTGATGCTGGGAGGAACTGGAGGCAGGAGCAGAAGGGGACGGCAGAGGATGGGATGTCTGGATGGCATCACTGACTCGATGGACATGGGTTTGGGTGGACTCCGGGAGTTGGTGATGGACAGGGAGGCCGGGCGTGCTGCAGTCCATGGGTTCGCAAAGAGTCAGACACGACTGAGCGACTGAACTTAACTGAGCATTTCAGAATAATGATTTTTTTTTTCCCCATCAGCTCATGAAGCACCCACTTATCAAGCTTTTTCAGCTTTCTAGTTTGGTTCAGATGCTGAATTACTGTGGCGTGGTCGAGGCTGCATTCTTTGCAGTTTCTGGTATATCTGTAATTGGATCCACTTGATCACAGTCAGCCTCCCGTGGCCAGCCCCTGAGCCCCTCATCTTCAGGGCTGACCTCTTAGTTGATCACAGTCAGCCTCCCATGGCCGGCCCCTGAGCTCCTCATCTTCAAGGCTGACCTCTTAGTTGATCACAGTCAGCCTCCCATGGCCGGCCCCTGAGCCCCTCATCTTTAAGGCTCCTGTATCCTTTGCACAATTTCTTGAACCACCAGTGCACTGCATATTCATGAGCAGTTCGTGGGCCAAATGCACTGTTGATGTTGTGAGTTGTCTCTGCTGTTTTGCAACCCATTTTGAACTTGTGTAAGAAAATCACTCGAATTTGCTTTTTGTCTAGTCATCATTTCCCTAGTCTAAAATATAAAATAAACAGCAAGTAATAAGTCATTAGCAAAAAAACATAAAGCAAGAAATGCACATTAAAATGATGTGTAGCAGTGCTTGCTTCAGCAGCACGTGTACTACAATGGTATATAACATCGGGTCAGTGGCTCAGTCATGTCCGACTCTTTGAGACCCCATGGACCGCAGCATNTAAACAGCAAGTAATAAGTCATTAGCAAAAAAACATAAAGCAAGAAATGCACATTAAAATGATGTGTAGCAGTGCTTGCTTCAGCAGCACGTGTACTACAATGGTATATAACATCGGGTCAGTGGCTCAGTCATGTCCGACTCTTTGAGACCCCATGGACCGCAGCATCCCAGGCCTCCCTGTCCATCACCAACTCCCAGAGTTTACTCAAACTCATGTCCATCGAGTCGGTGATGCCACCCAACCATCTCACCCAATGTCGTCCCCTTCTCCTACAGCATCAGGGTCTTTTCAAATGAGTCAGCTCTTCTCATCAGGCGGCCAAAGTATTGGAGTTTCAGCTTCAGCATCAGTCCTTCCAGTGAACACTCTGGACTGATTTCCTTTAGGATGGACTGGTTGGATCTCCTTGCTGTCCAAAGGCCTCTCGAGAATCTTACTGTTAAATATAACGTAACAGTATCTATTTAAGAATATATTCCCATATCAGACAACGAAGTTCAGCAGTGCGGAGCTGCAGTGACTTTCGCCCCAAACTCTTGCAGTGTGGCTGCCCTGGCATTTACAGGGCACACTTCACGTCGGCCCAGAGTGTGCCTTTGGTGCTGCGCCCTTGCCCAGAGCGGGTGGTGCGGGCCTCGCGCCTTGCGCCCCCAGGCCCTTTTGTTCTGCTGACTTCACAGGTGCTGTGAACAGAACACGTTGCTGCTTTTGCTTCTGAAAGTCAGCGATGCTTGAGTGCGGTTTTTTTAAAGGGGGAAAACTGATTTTATTTTACTTTGCTTGTATTCCGTTCTCAGGACTCTTCATTTCTTTGAGTAGGTCCGAGTTTCTGTTTTAAGCTGTGTTCTTTCCGCTCAAAATGTTTTAACATTTCTTGTAGGTTAAGTCTCCTAGCAATGCATTTCTTCAGTGTTTCTTTCTGAGAAAGTCTTTATTTCTCCATTACTTCTTTCAAGATATCTTTGCTAGGTGTAGAATTTTTGGTTAACAGGTTTAAATTTGTTTGTTTGTTTTTGGCTTAGGTGGATTTTCACAAGAGGCCAATTCTAATTCTTATCTTTGTTATGCTGTGTGTAGTGTTTAACCTTTTATCCCTGGCTGCTTTTAAGATTTTCACTTTTGAGTTGTCAGCAGTTTGGAAGTGATATGACCAGGTTTTTTACATTGTTTATTGTTTTGCTTGTTTATCCTGTTTGACGTTTTTTCTGTACTTCTTGGATTTGAGGTTTGGTGTCTGTCATTAATTTTAGCAAATTTCTCAACCTCTGTTTCTTCTGCTCTTTGTTCACCTCCTCTGGTTACTAGTTTGTTAGAATGTTTTGTATGTGAGACTGTTTTATATTGTCTCACTTGTGGTGGATATTCTGTCCAGGCTCCCATTCCCACTCATTTTTCTCTCTGTGTTTCAGTTGGGGTGATTTCCATTGACCTGTCTTCAGCTTCACTGAAGAGAAATGTTTTTGTTTTTCTGCTGAAATTACTCATTTGATTTTCCATGCTGTTTGTCTTTTCTTTTGTAGCTGTTAATACAGTAATCATAGTAGCTTTAAGTTCCCTGTTGGATCATCCCAAAACCTGCTTCATATCTGAGTCTCGTTGTTTTACCATGCTGTGTGGCAAAAACAGGATCTCAGTGCCGTGAGCAGGGATTGAACCCATGCCTCCTGCGGTTTGAACACTGAACCTTAGCCACTGGACCTCTGGGGAAGTCCCTCTGAGTCTTGTTTTGATGATTGCTTTGTCTTTTGGGAATGTGGTGTTTCTGTTTTTTTAATGCTTTTTGTCTGCCTTATAATGACTTTCAGAGCCACAGGTGTTGTATAGGACAGTCATCTGTATGCCTGGGAACGGGCGCCGGTAGGCTTTCACTGCCGTAGTTTGAATTCCTTTTGTTAGGAGCTGGGCTCTGTTTAGAATTTGTTGCTGCCTTGCTTGTTGCCAGAACTCTGCAGCCGTCAGATTTCTGCTGTGATGGCTTGTGTCAAGGGTGAGGGGAGGTCCCCAGAGCTGGGCCTCTGTGCTGCGTGTCTTCCTGCCCTGCCCTGCCTCACCTGGCGTCTCTGCACCCCTTGCTTCTCTCTGCTCCCCTCCCAGCAGCATTCCACTTTGGCTGATACTTGAAGCTTTCTGTAAGGTGCTTTGTTTTTTTGGCCACGCCGTGTGGCTGGTGGAATCTTAGCTCCCTAGCCAGAGATTGAACCCACACCCTCAGCAGTGGAGGTGCAGAGTCCTAACCACTGGGCCACAGAGAGCCCCCTACTTGAAGCACTCTGACTTGGGCGTGAGCGGGCGTGGTGTGGCGCTGTCTCCTCATCCTCTGTATGTGTTGACCCTGAGTCTTGGGGTGTGGTCCTCTCGGCTCTCCTGCCCCGTCCTTGGCTGTAGTTGGGGGCTCCCTGTGTAATCTTGGCCTTTTTCCAGGAGCAGCTCCCCCAACCCCCTTTTCCTTCCTCCTGTTGCAGTGAGTGTTCAGCAGAGCCTTTTTGTGGGCAGTGTGGACAGGAAAGGCCTTTTTCCTTCGGGCCTTTTCTCCATAGTGGACGTGAAGAAGGATCGGGGTGGAATTTCTTGCCTCTCAGACTTGGCTGCTGCTCCCCTCCCCAGTTCTGCACCATCCCTAATGCTTCTTAGGGCTTTTTCAGATCTTTCCAAAGACCACTCCGTGAGTTTCCTAGGGACACAGCAAAGGGGCGTGGGTCCCCCAGCTTCTGTGGCCCCAGACGTCGTCCTGCCCACCGGCACGTGGCCCTGCCCAGCATCGGCTGTCCTCCTGAGCCCTTCTCGCCAGTGCTGGGCACATTGGCCTCAGGTGAGTGTGTGTGCTCTGTCCTCTTGCAGGCAGTCAGATTTGGGGCCAGTTTGCTTGTTACATCAGTTTCCTCATGGGCTCCCCAAAAGTCACGGCTTGGGGTTAGTTTGGTTGGGTTTATTGTGCAGGAGGGAGCAGTGCTCCTCCCAGCCGCCTCCATCCGGGAACTGAAGCCGGGAGGAACCATGTCAACAGTGATTGAAGTTTCATGAAGTCCAGCTTGTCAAGTGTGGTTAGTGCTCTTGGGTCCTCCCAAATGTCTCTACCCCAAGGTTGAAATCTTAGCTAAGTAGAAAAATCTTCTAATGTTCCGTCTCCTCTGAGGCTGGAAAGATTTCCTTCTTTGCTGTCTTGTTAAAGTGCCATAACGCCAGCTTTCATGTGTAGGTCTGTTAGCCATTTCAGGTTGGGTTTTTTTTTTTTTTTTTTTCACGTTTTCATGTCTGGTCTGTGGCACGGCTGGAGGTGCATGCGTGCGTGCCTGCTCAGTTGCTTGAGTCGTGTCCGACTCTCTGTGACCCCATGGGCTGTAGCCCGCCAGCCCTGTCCGTGGTGGGATTCTCCAGGGGAGAGCACTGGAGGGGCTTGCCGTGTGGTCTTCCCGACTCAGGGCTCCAACCCGCATTTCTTACGTCTCCTGCATTAGCAGGCGGGCTCCTTACCACTAGCCACCTGAGAAGCCCAAGGCTGGCAGTCACCCCCCACAATGTGGATATCCAGCTGTGTCACTGAGAAGCCTCTCATTTCCCCATGGGTTACCATGTTCCTTTGTCAGCCGTGTGTTTTCAGCACTCCTTGTGAAATTTCGTGGACGTGCGCACAGTAAGTGTGCGTATTTTGCACCTGTCCTCGTTTGCTACGTTGCGTCCGACTTTTGTGACCCCATGGACCATAGCTTGCCAGAGCTTTCTCTGTCCTTGAGATTTCCTGGTAAAAGTACTCAAGTGGTTGCCACTTGCTTCAAGGGGATGACCCTGACGCAGGGATTGGACCTGCGTCCCCTGCTTTAGCAGGCTGATTCTTGACCACTCCACCACCTGGGAAGCTTACAATTAGCGTTCAGCTTTGCACATTCTCCTTGTAAGGTCCCTGGTATCAGCACTATTCCGATAGAGAAGTAGGACGTTTTCAGGGCTCCAAAGCCTACGAAGGCTGCGTCTTGATTGCAGTTCCCTTTCTTTCCTTTCGTGGGTGACCACCAAACACACATTCTAAGCACTGCAGTTCTGTTTTTTGAACTTTATATACTTGGAAGTTTCAACATTTAGTTGTTTGTGTATAGCTCCTTTTACTCAGTATTTTTAACGTTTGTTTGGAACGTTGCTACAGTTTGTCTAGCTCCAAACTGGACTAAAGTTTTGCATTTTGACAGAAATCTCACACAAATCACACTGTATTCTTTGCAGCACATCATCTTAGGAGCTTGAGACATTGGTTTGTTCTGTGACAGGTGTTGGTAACTCTTAACACATGGTTTAGGTGGCGTCTGACCAGCGTCTTCACTGCAAAATTAATAATATTTTGTGTTAAGTAATATGTCTTTTGTAGGAAACACTTTATCATCATAAATATCCTGACTCTCATCAAGCTTTCTTGCTCTTAATTTAGCATCCAGGACTTCTTGGTTGAATGCATCGATTCAGTGGCAGCAGAGTGGTGGTCTTGTGACCCCTCCGTCCCTTCTCTGTGCACTGACCTCCTGCAGCTAGCCGGGACTCTTTTCTTCCTTGTCGCTGTACGCCCCTTGTGTAATTAGGGACTTACGGTTTCCTCTTGGGTGTTTGGTGTGGTTTCCTGTTTCATACAGTATATCCACTTGAGCAGTGGGAACCCTTCCAGCTGGCTGCTGGATCCTTTCATTTTTTCAGTACTTCCTTACTTTACTATACCAGACATTCATTCTCACCTTGAGTTTTCTCTTCCACAGTCCTGAAATCAGCCATCTATCCAAGGAGCCCAGGTTTAATGGACAGCAGTATCTACAAGTAAACGTGTGGATCTGCCGAAGCCAGGAGTCCACACTGAGTCTTCAGCTCCAGCCCAGCACTTGGAGGCTGTTTTCAGCCCACCTTCCCTCTGGGTGTGCCTCTTCTGCGGTGAAGCCAGGCTGCGTTCTCTTCACGCTGTTCACGTTGCTCGGTCCTGCTGTGTGCGGGCCTCCACCCGCCGGCCGCACTCCCGGCCCAGGCACGCCTGCAGCAGACTGCGCTCCCTCGCAGCTCTGCGGTGCCCGCCAGCCGCGACCACCAGCGTGTCCACGGCCCTGAGGGCCATGCTTGAGTTCTCTTTTCCAGAGGTGACCATTCAGTGGTATCTAAAATTTTTTAAAAGTCAACCTTTATAAACTTAATTCTCCTTATTTATCTTTACACCCTTTGGATTTTGTTTGTGTACAGTCGTATCATCCACCAACACTGGCACTTCTTCCGCCTCTTCTAACCATTAGCCCTTTTATTTTTTCTCACTACACTGGCTGGGTCTCGGCTGAGTAGACATGCTGGTGGTCAGTACCCTCATCTCCTTCCTGATCTGAGGAGGAGAACTTGCACTGTTCTGTCTTCATGTTCAGTGATAATAGGGCTCTTTTTTCAAGGTCGCCTTTATCAGTGTGGAGTTACCTTATGCTCTCCACGCACTCCGAGCGCTCCCTACTCATGAGTGGGTATTCAGTATCACTAAAGCTTCTCCTGTATCTTTCTGACCTTCCCCGATGGTCAGTGGGTGAAGAATCCGCCTGCAATGCAGGAGACACAGACGTGGATTCAGTGCCTGGGTCGGGAAGCCCTTGCAGGAGGAGATGGCACCCACTCCAGCGTTCTTGCTTGAAAAGTCCCACGGACAGAGGAGCCTGGGGGGCTGCAGTCAGTGGGCTCGCAGTGGGGACACGACTGAGTGCTGAGATGCGTGTGTCTCAGTCACGTGCTGCTTCTCTCTTACTCTTTAACGTGATGGAGTAATCAGAAAACCAGCTCGGTGTGAAACCAGCCCTGCTTTCCTGGGAGCCCCGCTTGGTCCTGGGAGTATCCTGGTTTCCGTGTTGCTGGATTGGGTCTGCTCACAGACGCAGCCAGGGCTTTCTCGCCGGCTTCCGGGAGTGAGAGTGCACTGGGCCTCCCTCCTCTCTGTCACGCTCCACGGCCTGGCTGTGCTTAGTGTCAGCGTGTGCTCTTTTCTCTTATCTGCAGTCGTTTGTCTAAAATCAGGTATCTTTTTCTTACCAAAGTTTTGGAATAGACCATCTTGGCTTGGACTTACACAGTTTGAGTTTATTTAATAATTATAGTATTGCTCCAGTTTCTATTTGTCTGTTTTGAAAAGTTGTATTTTCTACTAATTGTTTGAGCACTTCATCAAATTCTCATCTAAAGTTTGACCTAAAGATGTTGCTGATATCCTTATTATTTTAAGTGATTGCTTGATATGTAATGAGGTCTTTTTCATTTTTGACCTTGGTGTTTTGTACTTTCTCCCTTAATGAGTCTTATCAGTATTTGTCAATTTTATGGGTCTTTTCAAAGAAGTGGCTTTTGGCTTTGCTGATATTCTCTAATCTGCGAGTGTCTGGTGCCCTTTTAGACTCGGCCTCTCTGGGACAGGCCTTCATCCAAGAGGCCTTCTCGCCCAGGAAGAGACCTCAGCACACCCTCCAGTGGTCTGGAGCCAACTGGCCTGGGGGTGAAACCTTGCTCTGATACAAACTTGTACAAGTCCGTACAGTCCACGCGGCAGCCTCCTCTTTAATGAAGTGAGGACGACAGCCGCACTGACAGTGCAGCGGTGCTGGAGTGACTGGGAGCTGCCGTGCGAATTTAGCGAATTGGCCTGTTGCATCTGTGTGCCAGATACTTTGTTCCAGTTCAGTTCAGTCGCTCAGTCCTGTCGGACTCTTTGTGACCCCATGGACTGCAGCACATCTGGCCTCCCTGTCCATCACCAACTCCCGGAACTTACTCCTTCATGTCCATCCCNCTTCCCTCTGGGTGTGCCTCTTCTGCGGTGAAGCCAGGCTGCGTTCTCTTCACGCTGTTCACGTTGCTCGGTCCTGCTGTGTGCGGGCCTCCACCCGCCGGCCGCACTCCCGGCCCAGGCACGCCTGCAGCAGACTGCGCTCCCTCGCAGCTCTGCGGTGCCCGCCAGCCGCGACCACCAGCGTGTCCACGGCCCTGAGGGCCATGCTTGAGTTCTCTTTTCCAGAGGTGACCATTCAGTGGTATCTAAAATTTTTTAAAAGTCAACCTTTATAAACTTAATTCTCCTTATTTATCTTTACACCCTTTGGATTTTGTTTGTGTACAGTCGTATCATCCACCAACACTGGCACTTCTTCCGCCTCTTCTAACCATTAGCCCTTTTATTTTTTCTCACTACACTGGCTGGGTCTCGGCTGAGTAGACATGCTGGTGGTCAGTACCCTCATCTCCTTCCTGATCTGAGGAGGAGAACTTGCACTGTTCTGTCTTCATGTTCAGTGATAATAGGGCTCTTTTTTCAAGGTCGCCTTTATCAGTGTGGAGTTACCTTATGCTCTCCACGCACTCCGAGCGCTCCCTACTCATGAGTGGGTATTCAGTATCACTAAAGCTTCTCCTGTATCTTTCTGACCTTCCCCGATGGTCAGTGGGTGAAGAATCCGCCTGCAATGCAGGAGACACAGACGTGGATTCAGTGCCTGGGTCGGGAAGCCCTTGCAGGAGGAGATGGCACCCACTCCAGCGTTCTTGCTTGAAAAGTCCCACGGACAGAGGAGCCTGGGGGGCTGCAGTCAGTGGGCTCGCAGTGGGGACACGACTGAGTGCTGAGATGCGTGTGTCTCAGTCACGTGCTGCTTCTCTCTTACTCTTTAACGTGATGGAGTAATCAGAAAACCAGCTCGGTGTGAAACCAGCCCTGCTTTCCTGGGAGCCCCGCTTGGTCCTGGGAGTATCCTGGTTTCCGTGTTGCTGGATTGGGTCTGCTCACAGACGCAGCCAGGGCTTTCTCGCCGGCTTCCGGGAGTGAGAGTGCACTGGGCCTCCCTCCTCTCTGTCACGCTCCACGGCCTGGCTGTGCTTAGTGTCAGCGTGTGCTCTTTTCTCTTATCTGCAGTCGTTTGTCTAAAATCAGGTATCTTTTTCTTACCAAAGTTTTGGAATAGACCATCTTGGCTTGGACTTACACAGTTTGAGTTTATTTAATAATTATAGTATTGCTCCAGTTTCTATTTGTCTGTTTTGAAAAGTTGTATTTTCTACTAATTGTTTGAGCACTTCATCAAATTCTCATCTAAAGTTTGACCTAAAGATGTTGCTGATATCCTTATTATTTTAAGTGATTGCTTGATATGTAATGAGGTCTTTTTCATTTTTGACCTTGGTGTTTTGTACTTTCTCCCTTAATGAGTCTTATCAGTATTTGTCAATTTTATGGGTCTTTTCAAAGAAGTGGCTTTTGGCTTTGCTGATATTCTCTAATCTGCGAGTGTCTGGTGCCCTTTTAGACTCGGCCTCTCTGGGACAGGCCTTCATCCAAGAGGCCTTCTCGCCCAGGAAGAGACCTCAGCACACCCTCCAGTGGTCTGGAGCCAACTGGCCTGGGGGTGAAACCTTGCTCTGATACAAACTTGTACAAGTCCGTACAGTCCACGCGGCAGCCTCCTCTTTAATGAAGTGAGGACGACAGCCGCACTGACAGTGCAGCGGTGCTGGAGTGACTGGGAGCTGCCGTGCGAATTTAGCGAATTGGCCTGTTGCATCTGTGTGCCAGATACTTTGTTCCAGTTCAGTTCAGTCGCTCAGTCCTGTCGGACTCTTTGTGACCCCATGGACTGCAGCACATCTGGCCTCCCTGTCCATCACCAACTCCCGGAACTTACTCCTTCATGTCCATCCCGTCAGTGATGCCATCCAACCATCTCATCCTCTCTTGTCCCCTTCTCCTCCTGCCTTCAATCTTTCCCAGCGTCAGTCTTTTGCAGTGAGTCAGCTCTTCGCATCAGGTAGCCAAAGTATTGGAGCTTCAGCATCAGTCCTTCCAATGAATGTTCAGGACTGATCTCCTTTAGAATGGCCTGGTTGGATCTCCTTGTAGTCCAAGGGACTCTCAAGAGTCTTCTCCAACACCACAGTTCAAAAGCATCAATTCTTTGGCACTCAGCTTTCTTTATAGCCCAGCTCTCACATCCATACATGATCACTGGAAAAACCATAGCTTTGAGTAGACAGACCTTTGTCAGCAAAGTAATATCTCTGCTTTTAAATATGCTGTCTAGGTTGGTCATACCTTTTCTTCCAAGCAGCGAGCATCTTTTAATTTCGTGGCTGTGGTCATCATCTGCAGTGATTTTGGAGTCCAAGAAAAAAAGTCTGTCACTGTTTCCACTGTTTCCCCATCTATTTGCCATGAAGTGATGGGACCAGGTGCCATGATNGTGTTTTTTTGGAAACAGCAATTGATATATCATGTTCTACTTATCTCATGTGATCCTTCCATTTATCTTATGAAGTCAATAGTATTATTTTTATTATATAAAGGAAAAAACAATCTCAAAGACCTAATTGACCATCTTCAACTTGCAGAGTTGGTAGTATTAGAATGACTAGACACATCATTTTATGAATTCGTTTATTGAGGGATCACTATATACCCTGAGATACTGGTGATTGAAAGCATAGAGATGTAGTAAAATAAATAAGGTCTGTCTAGTCAAGACTATGGTTTTTCCAGTGGTCATGTAAGGATGTGAGAGGTGGACTGTGAAGAAGGCTGAGCGCTGAGGAATTGATGCTTTTGAACTGTGGTGTTGGAGAAGACTGTTGAGAGTCCCTTGGACTGCAAGGAGATCCAACCAGTCCATTCTGAAGGAGATCAGCCCTGGGATTTCTTTGGAAGGAATGATGCTAAAGCTGAAGCTCCAGTACTTTGGCCACCTCATGCGAAGAGTTGACTCATTGGAAAAGATTCCGATGCTGGGAGGGGTTGGGGGAAGGAGGAGAAGGGGACGACCGAGGATAAGATGGCTGGATGGCATTACCGACTCGATGGACGTGAGTGTGAGTGAACTCCAGGAGTTGGTGATGGACAGGGAGGCCTGGTGTGCTGCGATTCATGGGGTTGCAAAGAGTCGGACACAATTGAGCGACTGAACTGAACTGAACTGAAAACAAATTCCCTGACCACAAAGCATGTGTTGCAGGCAGAGTTGGATGGTATGTCTATAAGAAATTATAAAGAAGAGAAAATATCATATACACATCATACTACATGCCAGGGGAGCCCAGATAAGAGGGAATGCTAAATTCCTGCTATAGAGGTAGAGAAATATTCAAGAGAAAAGGACATCTTCTGATATATTTCATGACTTTTTTCCCAATTGTCTGCTTTCTTTGTCCCTTCTGTGTAAAACACAGTTATCATTAGAAAAGGAAAAAAAGATCTAAAAACATTGAATTGTTCCAGGGCTCAAGAAGCTTATATTCTAATTAAAGAACAAAATACCATCCTTGAAGCAACAGAAGAGCAGTAGAGTTTCCAAGGTTGTAAATCATTGCCTAGATCTCCAGCTAAACAAAAGCAAGAATCAGCAGTGGAATGTGGAGGGGTTGTCTCAGTCCTCTACCACTGCAGAATTTACTGTGGCTAAAAGGAGAGCTAAGCTGAGTGTATCAGGGGTAAAAGTAAAATGAAGGAGGTAAAATGCAACTAAAGTTACCTGGAATTTGCTGCTCTGGTTAAAGCTGTGTAGTGTTTCGTGTGTGCAGAAAGATGAACAAGATAAAATTCCTGTAAGATTCAATTCATTTCAGTTCATTTCAGTCACTCAGTTGTGTCTGACTCTTTGTGACCCCATGAATCACAGCACGCCAGGCCTCCCTGTTCATCACCAACTCCCAGAGTTCACTCAAACTCATGTTCATCGAGTCGGTGATGCCATCCAGCCATCTCATCCTCTGTCGTCCCCTTCTCCTCCTCCCCCAACCCCTCCCAGCATCAGGGTCTTATCCAATGAGTCAACTCTTATGAGGTGGCCAAAGTATTGGAGTTTCAGCTTTAGCATCAGTCCTTTGAGTGAACACCCAGGACTGATCTCATTTAACTGAGATTAAACCCATTGTTATCCAGACTTGACACAGAAGCCCAGATATACTACTCATTCAGAAAATTTGAGTTAAATGAAAGAGGCTTATATTCAGTCAGTTCAGTTCAGTCGCTCAGTCGTGTCTGACTCTTTGCGACCTCGTGGACTGCAGTACGCCAGGCTTCCCTGTCCATCACCAACTTCCAGAGCTTGCAAGAGTTGTCCATGAGCTGTCCATGTCCATTGAGTTGGTGATGCCATACAACCATCTCATCCTCTGTCGTCCCCTTCTTCTCCTGCCTTCAATCTTTCCCAGCATCAGGGTCTTTTCCAAAGAGTCAGTTCTTCGCATCAGATGGCCAAAGTTTGGAGCTTCAGCTTCAGCATCAGTCTTTCTAATGATTATTCAGAACTGATTTCCTCTAGGATGGACTGCTTGGATCTCCTTGCAGTCCAAGGGACTCTCGAGTCTTCTCCAACACCACAGTTCAAAAACATTAATTCTTTTGTGCTCAGCTTTCTTCATGGTCCAACTCTCACATCCATACATGACTACTGGGAAAACAATAGTTTTGAATAGATGGATCTTTGTTGGTAAAGTAATGTCTCTGCTTTTTAATATGCTATCTAGCTTTTCTTCCAAGGAGCAAGTGTCTTTTAATTGCATGGCTGCAGGCACCATCTGCAGTGATTTTGGAGCCCAAGACTGTATAAATCTTCTCCATCTTTGGCTGCAAAGAATATAAGCAATCTGATTTCGATATTGACCATCAGCTGATATCCATGTGTTGAGTCATCTCTTGTGTTGTTGGAAGAGGGTGGTTGTTATGACCAGCATGTTCTCTTGGGAAAACTCTGTTAGCTTTTGCCCTGCTTCATTTTGTATTCCAAGGCCAAACTTGCATGTTATTCCAGGTATCTCTTGACTTACTACTTTTGCATTCCTGTCCCCTGTGATGAAAATTACATTGTTTTTGGTGTTCTAGAAGGTATTGTAAGTCATCATAGCTCCTTTCAACTTGAGCTTCTTCAGCATTTGTGTTTGGGGCATAGACTTGGGTTACTGTGATATTGAATGGTTTGCTTTGCAAACGAACAGAAATCATTCTGTTGTTTTTGAGATTGCACCCAAGTTCTGCATTTCAGACTCTTGTTAACTGTGAGGGCTACTCCGTTTCTTCTAAGGGATTCTTGACCATAGTAGTAGATATAATGGTCATCTGAATTAAAATCATCCATATCAGTCTATTTTAGTTTACTGATTCCTAAAATGTGGATAGTCACTCTTACCATCTCCTGTTGGACCACTTCTCATTTACCTTGATTCATGAACCTAACATTGCAGGTTCATATGCAATGTTGCTCTTTATAGCATTAGACTTTACTTCCATCACCAGTCACATCCACAACTAGGTGTTATTTTCGCTTTGGCTCAGCCTCTTCATTCTTTCTGGGGCTATTTCTCCACTCTTCTCCAGAAGCATATTGGACATCTATCTATCAATGATTAGCAATAACTCTTTTTTCTTCATTTTATGTGATATTAAAATGTTAGTAAATATAGGTAGACAAAAAGAGAAAAATACTACATTTTCATTGTAAATGGAATATACACACACAACCACACACATTTGTGGGATTATACTACATAAGATTTACTGCAAATGTTTTCACTTTATAGGCCATTAGTATCATCTAGGATTTTATTTTTAGTGGCTACTTATTATTCACTGTGCTTCCCTGGTAGCTCAGCAGTAACGAATCTATCTGCCAATGCAGGAGACCTAGTTTTAATCCTGGTTGGGAATATCCCTTGGAGAAGGAGATGGCTACACACTCCAGTATTCTTGCCTGGGAAATCCCATGGACAGAGGTGTCTGTCAGGCTACATTCCATAGGATCTCAGTGGATTGGACATAACTTAGCAACTAAACAACAATAATAACAATTATTCACAATATCTTTGTACCACACATTTAATCAGTTGGTCATTTGGGGATCTTCCAGTTTTTCCCTATTGTAAGCAGTACTTATTCTCATAGGTAAAACTATCATAGTTTTATGAATGTTTCCTTTTCTCAGATTTCTGAAAATGCAGCTATTAGATAAACAAACAGTAAATATTTTAACACTTTTAGCATGTGATCAGTTTTCATATTAGAAATATACTGATTTACACCCTCTTTGGTATTGAGAAGTCTTATTTTCTCAAAATTGAGTTTCGATAATGTTATTTCCAGCTATATGTATATGTGTGTGTGTGTTCCAGTCTTTTAGTTTACATTTAACAGTTATTGATGATGTGGAATGTTTTCCCTTATATTTACTCTTCCACTAATATTTGGTGTTCTTTCTTAGTCTGTGTACTTACTGGTGACTTTTTTGTGATTTGTGAGAAATATTTATATAGTAATTCTGTTGATTCATTGCCATCAGAAATGCTACAATTGTGAGAGGGCCTTTTACTCTGTATTTTTATATAGCTGGATCCAATAATCTTCTCCTTCATACTCTCTGTTTAGGTGGTGTCATATATAAAATGTTTCCACTCACATTACATAATTAACATCTCTATTTATTCTCGTGTCTTTATTTAGATCTTTAGTTCAGCTAGAATTTTGATGTGTGGTGTGAAATAAAAATCGAATTTTATTTTTTACTACTGGTTAACAATTTTCCCAATGCTACTGAATTCTTTCTCCACTGATTTGACATACAATATTTATTATATCCTCAATTATTAAATATATTTTTATCTGTTTCTGATCTTTCTCATCTTTACCATTGATCTATTTCTGCTTTATTCTTTTATTTATTAAGTCTTTAAAGTAATTTTTACATATGCCATAATGTTACTTCTCAAGTATATTACAGCTGGTCTCTCACATATATCCTCTAGAAAATCTTTGAACAATGTTGTTATATATGAAAAAAAAAACAAACTTTCTGATATTTTATGACTGTATAGAATTCATAGATTCATCTGGGAAGAATTAACATCTTCTCTATTTTACCTTCTTACCTAGGTACATATTTTCACTTGCCATTCATCCATATTTCTGTATTTCTTGAGTAATTAACAACTTTTGTCCCAGAAGAACTCTTATTAGAGAAATCAATAGCAGTGTACAATTATACAGACTGCTAAAATATCCTGGAATGAATTACACAAAGGCTAATTCAGTATTGGAAATGTTTACATCTTTTTATTTGAAGAGGAAAAAATTGACTGTTAAGATATTGCCAAGTTAAACACTATCCAGAGACATAGCATTGATGGTAATTAAATGATTTTTACAACATGTATTTCTTATCAGTCTCCTTTTTTCTCTGAGTATATGCAATTTGATGAAATATACGCTGTGAAATTTTCTTGTTGAACCATGAAACCAATTGGAAAAGCAAAAGTGCTGGAAATGAAAGTCATATCTTATATAGAGAAAAATATTGCACAATATCAAAATCATGAAGTTTGATGTCAGAATTAGATGTGCGCATGGGTAAACCACAAAACCCTAGTCACCATCAAGGCCAGCACTAAGTGTCAAAGAAGGTAACCAAATTAGGTGTTCATCATGTAGTTTAAAACAGGTCAAAAATGAGTGTTTAGAATAGTTCACAAATGTTAGGAAAGGGCCCAGGAAACCTGAAATGAAGAATAGGCTGTGAACGTGAGTGCATGAAGTTTCTGTATGCAGCCCATACAGCATTGGAGGTACTGATATTGGAAAACTTGTCCAATTTGGACAGATTATACAGAGAAATCTCATGGAGGTTAAAAAAATTATAATTTAACACTTTTTTTTTTTTCTGTAGAAGTTCCAAGCAGCGATAATTATTTCATGGTTTTTTTTTTTTGGTAGTGACATACAAGGATATGACTATAGAGTTTTGAGTTTTTTTCACTTTTAAAGAATGCATTTTTCTGAGCTATATCAAACTCACACCATATACTTTATGGCCAAAGTCATGCATAAACAATGTAAAAAATGAATTAAAAATTATGCCCAAGACATACAAAGAAGTAGGGAAGTATGACTCATCCAAAGATAAAGCAGAGCAGGTACTAGAAACTGCCTTTGAGAAGGTTAAGATGTTGGACTTAGCAGACCCTAAGACAATGTCATAACCAGGTTCAAAGAATGAAGAAAATTATGCTTAGGAATTAAAGATGTGATGATAATTTGTTATGCAGTAGAGAATATCCATTAAAAGACAGAAATTATTTTTAAATGGTAAGGCTGTAATTAAAACATATAATAACTGGGATGAAAAAATAATGAGTAAAGGGACTCAGTAGTAGATTTTAGCTGACAACAGAAAGAATCAATGAACTTAAATATAGAACTGTACAGATTATGTAACATGAAGACAGAGGGGAATAAAAGAATAAAGAACAATAAAAAGTCTTGGAGAAATGTGGGATACTATTGGGACTATTGGGACCGGGAGAAATGTGGGACTGATGTTGAAGTGAAATTCCAATACTTTGGCCACCTGATGCGAAAAGCTGACTCATTTGAAAAGACCCTGATTCTGAGAAAGATCAAGTGCAGGAGAAGAAGGGGATGACAGAGGATAAGATGGTTGGATGGCATCACCAACTCAATGGACGTGTGTTTAGGTGAACTCCGGGAGTTGGTGATGGACAGGGAGGCCTGGTGTGCTGCGGTTCATGAGGTCACAAAGAGTCAGACACAACTGAGCAACTGAACTGAACAACATATTTATAATAATTTTAGAGTCTATAACCTGCTGACTCTAATAACTAATTCATTTGTAAATCTACTTCTGTGTTATTAATTTTTCTCTTCCTTTCATGTATTTTCATTTTTGTAGGGTTGCATAATTAAATGAACCAAAGAATTTGAAGCAAAAAATAATTTTCCTCAGAAAAAACACATCTCTTTCTCTGTCAAGTAGGTTGGTAGGGTGTGGAGTTGATTATTCTGATCCAAATAGGAATTTAGAGTGTGTTTGGGTTGCAGCTGGAGTTCCAGTTTACCTTTGACTTTGATGTCTTCAGTTATATCTATCCTGAGTGATTACAGGCACCCTCTAGGGGAAGTTTAAGATTGAAGCACTATAGGGTATGGAGATTTCTCTCCGATTTAAAGCCCAGCCCAAAGCATCCTGTGCTGCCCTACTAGCAGCAAAATTCTTTTGGGGGTATCACTGCCTGGTCAGAGGAATCAGCTCTGAGTTTGGGGATACAATAGTTTCCAATGCATCATGCCAGCCCATGCAGCTATTAAAAACTGCCATATTTCTTGCTATCCCAGCAAAGTTCTGCTCATAGCTGGCCCATTTCTTGCCCATTTTTTCCCAGACATGGCTAATATTCACAGATAGAGAAGTAGCACTAGTATTTGCTCAAAAAAAGCAAATTACTCTCTAGAAATATTACTATTTTAAAATTATTATTATTCCCTAGAAAATAAACTAGTTATTTTAGGCTTATTTTTCTATAAAACTCTGTGAAATCTTAAATAAGCACGTACATTATACATATATGATTGTATTTGCTTTATCTTTTTAAAAATTTGTTCTACTTGCTATGATGAGAATTATGATCACTTGTACTTCCTAAATGGAGGTGACACACCCAGTTCCTTAGCAGTGTTTATTTCATGCCTCAAAAAGTAATTGACATACTGTTGTTTTTATTTGTTACTAAAAGTTTGTATTTTGCAAGTTATGTTAGCCTCCACTGTAGTCAACAGAGTCTTTGCCACAACAACAGCTATTGTTTGTAGAGCTCTCACCATAAAGGAGGTAATGTTCTAAGTGCTTTACGTAGATGACCTAATTTAATCTCCATGACAATCCTGTGAGTCAGGTACTGTTATGAGCCCTATTATACACACAGGAAAACTGAGCCATGGAGAGTTTAGGTAACCTCAGGAGGCCAGGCAGTTCGTAAATATTGGAGTCAGAATTCAAATTCAAGCCATCTTCCTCAGAGCCCAGGGTCTTAGTCATACTCTAAAAACATTTGTTTTTATACAATACAAATCATTCTGTTCCATACTTCAGTCTCTTCCCATATATCTTTATTCTGCGAAGAATTACTTCTATTCCTTGTTTTCAAAACAAACATCTTTCTTGTAGAATTTCAGCTTGGCTGCTACCCCCTTTAGAATCTTTAACCCCTGAATTAGCATTTATTACTCCTCATCTATTCTCTCTTTGCACTGTGTACACACACCTCCCTTAGCATTTAACTTACTGTATGTAATGTATTTATATGATGTATCCCACCCATTAGTACATAAGATCCTTGAGAGCAGGAACTGGGTCTTACCCATAATTCTTTACCATACCTAATAATGCTTGACATGTAATGGTCACTGAATATATGTTTACAAAATTAATTTCAATCTCTATCTGTTCCTAAAATTGATTCTCCATAGGAATTTTGAAGTTTATAAGTCTCTGTGGTGTATTGCACTTATCTTTCTCCAAAAGTTGAAACATAATAGGCCTCAAAATAAGAGTTGTCATACATTTTAGAAGATCACCTTGGCTAAAGTTAAAATAGCAAGAAATGTGACTGTTTAAAACTGTAAAATTATTCACTTTAATTTTGTCTGTTTCTAATAGTTAAAAGCAAAATTCAAGTCTCCTATTTCAAGTTAAACTACAATTCAGTCTTAACTAATAATACCTTTATGTGCCTGACACTTCAGGTGGAATGATTAAATTATGCACCTGTGGAAAGATCTCAGAAAGCAATGACAGGTATTACAAACCTACTATGCTCCTGGGTACTTACAAAACTCTTGTATTTAAACTTACAAAACTATTGTATTTAAAATTTAAGACATTGATTTCAATTCACTGTTTCTCTTGTATATGACGTTCCTCTTCTCTTTTTTTAAATTTCCATATGGGTGTACATTTTCATTTCTTTAGCTTTGCTTTTTATTGAATTTATACCAGGGGATATTGTGCTGTTTTGTTTTGTTAGATAGTTACTTTAAGGAAGAAAGTAGACATATACTACTATATCATTTCTCTTGCTCAAGTGGAAGACACCTTAAAGGTACATTTTCTTAAAAAAAAATTTCAACAATGGACTGCATACAGAGAAATTGAGAGAGCACAAGGTCGTTAAAGCCCTCTTTCTATTCTTTGTATATAGAACATGACTTGCTGCGTTGAATGGGTTAAAGATTTTTAGAGCTAAAGTCCTCTAATAGAAATTTGGGATGAACAATCCCCCAAAATTCTTCATTTAGCTTTTGCAAAACTCTTTATGCCGGCCACCCTCTTGAGTTCTTTGGAATGTACATAGCCCCCAACTATAAGAACTGTGTTATTTTGACCCTTTGGGGTCTATAATTTTAATTCAGTAAATGACTCTCATCTCATTCTTTCATATTATTTCTATTATTTCTTTTTGATCTAGATTCTTTATTTTTTAGATGTCTATCAAGAAAGAACGTGGCCAAAAAGCATGTGCATATTATCTTCCTAAAACTGCTAGATGTGCTTTTTTTTTTTTTTTTTTATGGAACAGAAGAGATGTGGAACAATGATCTGAAAAACATTTCCTTGAATTGAAGGTGTCCAAGGGGCAGCGGGGACACCTGTTCTTGTGCTTTGCCCCAAGTTTGAATCTGAAAATCATCCCCCCTCCCAAATCATGTTTAAAATCAGTGTGTTATAACCAGTAATTCTCTTTTGGTCAGGCTTTATAGATAGAATATGGGACAAAGTAATTTTGTTTTCTCTTTTGCTACTGGTCATAATTACGTGGACTCCATGGTAGGTTTTGGTTCTCAATGAATGCATAATTTAAAACAACAGGGAGAAGGCAGAGTCTAATTTCTCCTCATATCTGAAAATATATAAAGGATAAATGAGAATAAAATTATTTGAATATGACAGAGGGGTATGCTCATACCTCTATGTTTATATATTTGTGCATTTATGTATTCATTTAATTAAAGATCATGAATCATTTGTGAGAAATAGATTTAAGGGACTAGATCTGATAGATAGAGTGCCTGATGAACTATGGACGGAGGTTTGTGACATTGCGCAGGAGACAGGGATCAAGACCATCCCCATGGAAAAGAAATGCAAAAAGCAAAATGGCTGTCTGAGGAGGCCTTACAAATAGCTGTGAAAAGAAGAGAAGCAAAAAGCAAAGGAGAAAAGGAAAGATTTAAGCATCTGAATGCAGAATTCCAAAGAATAGCAAGAAGAGATAAGAAAGCCTTCCTCAGTGATCAGTGCAAAGAAATAGAGGAAAACAACAGAATGGGAAACACTAGAGATCTCTTCAAGAAAATTAGAGACACCAAGGGAACTTTTCATGCAAAGATGTGCTCGATAAAGGACAGAAATGGTATGGACCTAACAGAAGCAGAAGATATTAAGAAGAGGTGGCAAGAATACACAGAAGAACTATACAAAAAAGATATTCATGACCAAGATAATCATAATGGTGTGACCACTCACCTAGAGCCAGACATCGTGGAATGTGAAGTCAAGTGGGCCTTAGAAAGCATCACTAGGAACAAAGCTAGTGGAGGTGATGGAATTCCAGTTGAGCTATTTCAAATCCTGAAAGATGATGCTGTGAAAGTGCTGCACTCAATATGCCAGCAAATTTGGAAAACTCAGCAGTGGCCACAGGACTGGAAAAGGTCAGTTTTCATTCCAATCCCAAAGAAAGGCAATGCCAAAGAATG
>SJYA01003853.1:0-12349 GCA_006410615.1 Neotragus moschatus | reverse complement strand
GTGGCGGCCGCGCGGCCCGGCGACGAGTGCGAAGCGGCGGTGGCGACGTCCAGAGTGACTTGAACTCCGGAATATTTAGAGTCTTTGGTCATGCGCCGGTTTTCCGGGAGGCCGGCCGCCTCCCAGAAGGATCGGTTTTGCGCAGCCGAAGGCCGGCGCCTTTAGACCGAGCCATTTTGCTTTTCAAACACAGAAAGAAAAAGTTTGAAGGGTTTCATCCGAACAGATGCGCTGGGTGGCTCGCGGAGGCACCACGTGAGACCTTGGACACGCAGCCAGAGCCCTGTCCAATGACTTGCGCCTTGGGGTGTTCAAAAAAGGCTTTTTGCGTGATCACTAGTCAGACCTCGTTAGTTTGAAAACCAAACCAGGAGTGTTCTGGAAGTGAAAGAGGTTTAAAGCTAAGTTTAAAAACAAAAACAAAAACCCACCCATTCATCGATAAGAAGCTAGGGGAAAGGATTCTCTTGTAGCAATTGAAAATGTTCAGCTACTTGGCCCTTACCGGAGCTGGTCGCCTCTGGGGAGACGGGTAGTGGCGGAGAGGGTCAGGAGGGTGGGAAAGATCACGCTTTGGAATCCGGGAAGCAATCCGACGTTGCGGAGAATAGTGGCACTCGGGATTCTGTCGAGAAGATGCTATTGATCGCGGGAAATAAATGTAGATAAACGTGCAGATATTGTTTTATATTAGTATTCAGATGTTATGAAAATCGTTTTATCTTCAGGATGTAACCTGAGAATAGACACTGTGGCTGCCGATGGTTCCAAACATTCTAGGTAAAATCTACAGCATAGTCAAGTCCTTACTTTTGAATGTGATAAATACCATGACTTTCCGTTTCCTCATTTTGTTTTAAAATGTCCTGTCCTTAAAGTGCAGAAAGCACATGGGAAGGGTCCAAGTATTCCCATAACAGTATCCGGGGAAGACGCTAGAAGTGTATGTTGGTGTCTCACACTGAGTCGGTCCTCAGAAAATATTAGTGGTGTGAATCAAATACGTTCATTAGAAGAAACTAAGCATTGCTCAAAATCTAAGGTCTCATTCAATTATGTTTCATAAATGTCCTTTCCCCCTATATCAAACTCAAAGCTCATAGGACTCTGGTTATTCTACAGCACTCTTCTCACTACTGTTACTTGGATGCAGCGTATATGTATCTAAAAGCTTTTTGAAAAAGAACCTCGGATTTTAACTGAAGAGCGCCCTCTGCTGCCAAACTGTTTATGGGCAACGCGCCTGAAAAGTGAAATGCTTGTGAGAATTGGACTGTGAAGAAGGCTGAGCGCCAAAGAATTGATGCTTTTGAATTGTGGTGTTGGANCAGAAAACAAAGATCATGGCATCTGGCCCCATCACTTCATGGGAAATAGGTGGGGAAACAGTGGAAACAGTGTTAGACTTTATTTTGGGGGCTCCAAAATCACTGCAGATGGTGACTGCAGCCAGGAAATCAAAAGACGCTTACTCCTTGGAAGGAAAGTTATGACCAACCTAGATAGCATATTGAAAAGCAGAGACATTACTTTGCCAAGAAAGGTCTGTCTAGTCAAGGCTATTGTTTTCCAGTAGTCATGTATGGCTGTGAGAGTTGAACTCTGAAGAAGGCTGAGCGCTGAAGAATTGATGCTTTTGAACTGTGGTGTTGGAGAAGACTCTTGAGAGTCCCTTGGACTGCAAGGAGATCCAACTAGTCCATTCTGAAGGAGATCAGCCCTGGGATTTCTTTGGAAGGAATGATGCTGAAGCTGAAACTCCAGTACTTTGGCCACCTCATGCGAAGAGTTGACTCATTGGAAAAGACTCTGATGCTGGGAAGGAGATTGGAGAGAAGGAGATGAGGACAACCGAGGATGAGATGGCTGGATGGCATCACTGACTCGATGGATGCAAGTCTGAGTGAACCCCAGGAGTTGGTGATGGACAGGGAGTCCTGGCATGCTGCAATTCATGGGGTCGCAAAGAGTCGGACACGACTGAGCTACTGAACTGATCTGAATCATTTGTTGATTAAATTTGAGTTTAAAATATTATCTTACAAGCTGTGTGAACATAGGCAGACCTATTAACCTTCATGGAACTGAATTTTTTGTGTAAAAATGGGGATACTAATTTTCTCGTTGTTTGAGGTTCTTTCTTCATGCTGAAAGAAATCTGAGATGAAGCAGAGAGACTGAGAAAGTTAAGTGAAAGTTTGTTTAAGCAAGGACATGCTCTCAGGAGAGTAAGGAGACAGGTGATGAGCTGCTACCCTGGTTTTCTTTGGCAACTTGGTTATGAGGGGCATGCAAACAAAGGGGTGGGATATTCATTGGGGAAGGAGGAGTTTCAGGGACATCTTATTTCCTGATTTTCCATTCCAGCTCCATTTTCCAGAGGGGAGGAGGGATTTTTGTCCTTATTGAGCTTTGATGACCAGGGTCATGGTGTCGGCTTGGTTTATGATGGATACCTGTGTGCAAGGCTAATCTTATTGTAATGAAAGCATAATTAATGAGCAACAGGTTACATTCTGATGCAGGAGAGTCCTACCTTGCCCCACTTTTCTTTGTCTGCTACCTGGACACTTATCACCAAAAATGTGTGATTTCTGTCAGTCTGGAGGTTTCTGTTTTTGTTTGTCTACCTATGGACCCCTGCTTTTTACAAGATGTGTGATTTCCTGCCACCTGACCCCTGCCCTCATTTCTCTGCTCATACCTAGCTACCTGCCTGCTGTAACAATAAACTTGTCTGATGTGGTTTATATAATATATAAAATAGCTGACATAATTTCTGGCACATTATCAAAACCCCCTATGTGGTAGTTACAATAATAATAATAATTATTATTATTATAATATATTACCCGAACACTCCTGTTACTTCCTAGTCCCTAGACTAAGCTCAGAGATTAAAAAAAAAAAAAACTCTTAAAAGACTCAAACTCTACTAAGGAAAACTTAAAAGAGCATCAAAACCCAAAGTATAGTATGATAAGTGCTGTTCACCTTCGAGAAATTGGAGCATAGTAAGAACCCTATGGGTGATGGTTAGCAATAGAACTGCCAGTGTCATTACCAACTTAACTGAAACTATTTACAAATCAGGGGATTTTATCCTTACTATTAATGATTTTTTTAAAATTTTTTGATTATTTTTTAATTTACTTATTTTAAGAGTTGTGTGTCTCTTTGTAAAGCTAAGCATAGGGAGTTGTTCTGACTTTGGACTTGAGCATCAAAAACTTAGAGGATACCACTGACTTATCCTGTTGCCTTATCCTGGAATTAGAAGGAATCTCTTAGCCTAAGTATTGTGTGTGTGGACCCGGGCATTTGTGTGGAATATTTAGAGACTGAATATTAATCACCTTTGTAGAAATGAATTTCAGAAACTTAGAGATCTTAAATATTTTCCTATCATTCGTATAACATTGAGGCAATTTTCCCAACTTCAGAGCTTTAACATATAGTAGTTTAAGATTAAAGAAGATGCTATAAGACACAGAAGAGCAATTTTCAGAAGACTCTAAACTCCTGAGGTATAGGAGTGATGGCAATCTGGACCACAATAAAATTTATTAACCCCAAAGTTGTTGGAGTCAGGATTAGCACCTGGAGTTTGAAAAAGGAGGCAGCGCTTATATTTACTTTCTCCATCACTTTGATGGGGCTGGCAAAGCTTAAAATGTGTGTGTTTCTCAGGATATCTCTCTTTCACACTTTTTGAGAATTAGAAGTTAAGATAGTTTGAGACTTGGGCTGATTTAAAGAGAAAGGGAATCTGGTATTGTTCTTTTTCATCATCAAACACAAGTTAGAGTAACTGGGAATGGACAGGAAAAGAAGTCCTTACAGGTGGACATAAATAACAATAAGTCAAAACGCACAAAAAGCAAAGAATTTAAGCGTGGATGAGAAATGGGAATACTTAGGAATCAAAAACTGAGATAGAAGAAGGTAAGTGGGAATATATGAAATAAAGAAAACAGACATCAATGTAATCTTTTTAAAGAGACACAGACTAAGCTGAAATAGTCTTAATATAGTCCCCTTTATTGTTTTTCTGTCTTAGTTTCTAGACAAGAAAAAGTCCTCTGTGAGCTGCTTACTTTCTTCTGTGTTTTATGACTGGGGAACTGGGGGATAGAAAGATGAAAAACCACCCAAGGTGAGATATCCATGAGGGGCTGAGCAGGGTCTCAGACCCAGATGTCCTGGAGTCTGTTACACTGCCTGTCCTCTCTGAGTTTTAATTATGTCTTCTTCAAAATTTGGGTAAATGTAGCAAATAAAATGTACAGAATTAAATGCTTCCTTTCTCAAGTTTTTATACTGTAACCTCCTTTTTAATCTGACATGCAGTAAATAAATATTCATCTCACTTTACTGGTTTTCTCTGAGGCTAGAGTTCACTTAAGGTTCAATTTGAGGAAGCTGGATTTTTAATAAGACTTTTTAAATGGTTTCCATATTTAGCCAATCTTGTAGTTCTCAACAGTACATGGAAGAGCAAGCAGGGAGCTTGAGAAAAAAATTAGCTTCTTTAACTACTAGATGAAACCAAAATTTGGACTCTCTGACTCCTACGAGGCGGAAGTCGTGTTTGGCAATCTAAATTTATCAATAGCCTAACATACCACTCTTCAAAAAGGACTTCTTTATCTTTCTTATGATAATAATGTTTCTCAAGTTACTAGGAATGGTCTTTTCCCTCTAAGTGTTTTCAGCTTGACAGATAGCTCTTTTCTGAAATGCATTAATTTCGATCCTGTGCCACTGCTGCATGTTAACCTATACATACAAAAAACAACATCAAATATGAAGAATTCATTCATGACCCTGTTTTAAAAAGACAAATCTGGGTGTAGTTTTTAAAACTGTGCAAAACTTGGCCATTTTTTTTAGTACATGTGTGATGCCATCCCTTGTTTTTCTCTACCGATGCTTCAACAAAATTAAGAATGTTATTTTTCTTTGGATTATTGCTTGAATTCTGCGAGGTAGTCAATACCGAGCCCTGTAACTGCTGATGGTGTAGAGAGGAAGGTGGGCAGGGGAAGGAAGGTGGGCAGGAAGCAGAAGGATAGCAGGAAACATTTTATGATTTATGCAACTTTTATGAAAAATGTTCTCTTTACTTACGGCATAGTGTTACTATTATTATCACTTGGTGGGCCTGAGGCATGGGCCACACACATCATCTGGCTAAAAATAATTCTGCAGCTTGTCTGGGTGTCATTATGGTGTTTGTTTCATAACAACTGCCTATGAATCTTTATTAAAATTCAAGTGGGTTGCGACTTGCAGCCAACAGTGGAGCCCGTATATAACTAAGAGAGCACGGTCTGTCTCTGGGAAGGCTCTGGCAGGATCAGAGCAGGGTGCGTCCAAAACTGGCACTCTGCAAAGATGCTCAGACCAGAGACTCTGAAAGAGACAGGAAGAGACCATTAACATGTGTTTCTCACAAATAAGATATGTGACATTGAGTTCACTCACAGAATGGAAAGGGGTAGACCTGCCAAGCTAACAACCTAGTTGAGAGCGAGTTGCCACCTCTTCCTTTGCTGACTGACCTGGGGAGTGAGTGCTAAGGGTCAGGGACTTTTCTAAAGATTTCTACAAGCACAAAAGCAACGATTTAGCCTTTTTTGGTAGATAGATTACAAAGTCATAGGATTTCAATGGTGGTATAATAATCTTTATAATTGCTTCTGTTCTTTCATGTATTGAGATACAACCAGGGTTTATGACAAAATCTTCATAAAAATATAGGTAATAATCAAGGATGAGGTTCACAGATTTAATATCTAAACTGTATACTTATTATTTTTGCAAGTTTGGTTTTTTTTTATGGATTAAAATACTCCTAGAAAACTACTATGAAAACATTGAGGAAAAAATACATAGTATTAAAATTGAATAATTGTTAAAAGGAATTTATTTGGTATTAAATGACTATTGTGCTTTGTGCTCAGTCACTTCAGTTGTTTCTGACTCTTGGCAACTCCATGGACCATAGCTACCAGGCTCCTTTGTCCGTGGGGTTATCCAGGCAAAAATCCTGGAGTGGGTTGCCGTTTTCTACATAGTCCATCAATTACAAAATAATATATTTATTAAAAGTGTGGGAGTATGTAGATACCAAATGGAGAAAAATATTTCTCATGATCATATTGGAGCATTTGCATAGATGTTTTGACGCTGAACAGTTTCAAAGAATGGCGATAAACTGCTTGAAAGGACTTGAATATGAGTGATTTTAGAATGATATTAGATATTCTTAAGGTTAAGTGTTAGTGGAAATGTTATAAAATTTTGCTTTATTCTTTAATTCTTTCTAAAATTGCTTTATTTAGTAATTAAAAGCAGTATGGTGTGGTGTAAGGAACTATATAACAGATGGGCCTGTGTTCAAGTCTCAATAATACTGTTCCTTAACAGTATTATTTATTTGTGACTTTACTGAACTCAGGTCCTAAGTCTCAGTTTAATTGTATGTAAGATGGACATAATAGGCTATACCTTAGAGAATCATGAAGAATAAGTAATACTAATGTGAAAGCACCTACTCCTGTTTGTTGGTTTTTAAATCTGTTTTTAATATTTAATGTTGGTATGAACTTTGGTATATGTTGGTATGTAAAAGTTTAAAAAGAACAAAAAAAGTTATTAACAGCCACCATGTATCTACACTTCACATTTACGAAATTTTAACATTATACATTTAAAAAAATAGCAGCTGGATCCCTTTTTACTTTTTCATTAATACAAGTCCTTTTGTATTTGTACAAATACAAAACTGGTGTATATTATCCTGATGCATTCATAACAATTTTATTGATGTTTGACTCATCACCGTATGATCTACCTGTTTAAAGTATACGGTTTAGTGCTTTAGTCTCTTCACAAGATATGTGTCCATCATAACAGCCTAATTTTGAAACGTATTTGTCCTCTGAGAGAGAAATCTGTATCCACTAGTGATCACTCTCCACTCCTCCCCAGCATCACCAGATCTAGGCAAGAATCTATTTTCTACCTCCATAGATTTGCCTATTCTGGATATTTTATATAAATGAAATAATATACACATGGTCTTTTGTGATTGGCTACATGCATCTAGTACACATTTTAAAATGTTCACTTATATTGTAGTGTGTATTAGTACTTTCTTCCTTTTGTTGACAATATTATTGTACTGAATAGACATACCACATTTTTTATCCTTTTATCATTTTATGTGCATTTGGGTCTTTTCCACCTTTTGCCTATTATGAGAAATGCTGTTATGAACATACATATGCATGTTTTTTAGAAATATATTTTTTATTTCTCTCGTGTCTATTCCTGGGACTGGAACTGTGGCATCATACTATAATTCTATATTTATTATGTAGAGATATTTATGTTTCCAAGGTGGCTATACCATTTTTCATTCCCACCAGCAGTGCATGGTGGGTCTAATATCTCTACATCCTGATAAGACATCTAGTCTAGTTCTATCTCTGGTTAACTCATTGAAAATGTTGACTAGTATTCTATTGCATGAATAAAACATGGTTCAATCATTGTATTTTCTTCTTCCTGTATACTGTGTTCCAGCTGATTTTGAACTAGACAACTTGAATACATTGCCTGCTCTCTCATTCTTAACAACCATTAGAATGTTAACTGTTAAATACTGTCAGATAAAAACGCCTTCTAAAATAGAGGAATTAATAAAGCCCAGACACTATTACTCAATACAAACATTATCCCAGAAACATATCTTTAGTCATCATAATTGATACAGTAATGCCTTACTTCTGTGGACATAAAAAGTGTGTTTATTTTCATTCTGTAGGCTGAGGCAGAGTCATAGTAATTAAGCTTGATGATCACATAGTATGTTTCTGAAGTTACAAAAGTAGGAAGAAGAAAAATATTTGTAACTTAAAACTGCCTGAAGATAATACATAAAAACAAGTCACAAGTAGACAGTGGGGCAGTTGTCCACCCCCCAAATTCCTCTGTAAAGTGAACCTTGGGGGAAAAAGGTTGTTGAGGACATTGAGGAATGATGCTGAACACTACACGATGTCAGAGATCTTGACATCTCTCCCTGCTAGACACTGATTTAAAAGGGGGCACATTCACCTCCATCAGACGTTCAGTGTCAGAAAGCCACTCTTCATACTTCAAAGGGCAGCTGCCATTCTATTCACAGAGAATGCTCTGATTCTGAGGAGGCTATACTTTGACCTGGAGAAGTAGAGGGATAGAAAGAAAGCTCTAAAAAGAGATCTTCAGGACTTATTAATTTTATTATTTTTTTACCTTCTGAATTTCTTTCCATCTTTACAAAGCTTTGCCAGATTGGTTATCAGACCAGTAAATGTCTCTTTTCCATGGGTGAAATTTATTTGCTCATCTCGACACATAACCAGAACTCTATCTAACCCTCTTACCCATGTTTCAGGTTCTAGATATTTGTTTACTCTAAATGATTTATACTCTTGCTACAATTTGGGTTTTTACTTTTTAAATTTCATTTTTTATTAGTCTTGACAGATCAGCCATTTTAAAAAGTTCAATTTTGTGTCTTTTCAGAAATATTCAATAGTTCTGTTTCTTACTACATCTTGGCCCCTGAAGCCAGATGTCTGGGAAGTGCTTCAAAATAATTTGGGCTTGGGGAGAAATGAGTGGATATTGATATAAGGTGGCTTATTAGCCTATCTTTCTAGCCTTCAACATAGATTTGGAATTCTCTGTAACAAAAAATTAAAAATGTATTGAGTTGATTTTATTAAACCCTGCTTTAACTACAATATATATGTATATATTTTATTATATATAGTTTATATATTTACAAATTAGGATTAGTAGAATTAAGATGTAGGAAAATGACAATTGAGTAAAAATGTGAAAGTGATTTTGAAGCAAAAATGCAAAAAAGCATACTATATTACTTTGTGAAGAGTAACTAACATCATTAAGAGACCTAAAAAAAAGGCTTGGGCAGCCACATTTTTCTCATAGAAGCCAAAACTACTTATTATAAAAGAAGATAGCATTCCTTTAAAGTAGGGCCACCCTTGCTTTACTTACTGATTTCATTTATACACAGAGAAATCAAGGCTTTTGTTTTTGCTTATTTAACTCTGCCATATGTACATATCTTTGTTCTTTTACGTATATTCTTTTATTCTCATTTTTACCACCTGAAGCCGATGAAATACTATAAACTACTCTTAATATCAAAAGAGAATAGCTTCCCACTTCATGATTTCATACTTCTAATCACATTTATACCACTTCGTACAGTCCTGTTCTTTCCACCTAAGCTGCCTATCAAATAAGATGGCTTCATACTATTTTGGGAAATTGACACTCTGAACAAATAAAAACATTTCTAATAACTAAAACATCCATTTAAAAGCTAGCATTTGGAATTATGTACTTACTTCACAGCTACATTTCTAAAATTTAATGCCCATTCTTTACCTTATTAAATAGACTACAAGAGTAATGCATAATGCTCTCCTAACTAGCTGTGCTCCTAATTACGCCCATCAGAGTTTGTATTCACTCTAAATACTCTGACGGTTACAGCACTCCTGAGGTTAGGTTTTGCTTTTAAAGTAAATGACTACAGGTAAACTGTGATGATTCTGATGTCTGATTGTGAATGTTTTCTTATTTTTTTCACAATAGATCAGCTACTAACACTTTCTTCTTATCTCTAATCAGGTGCTCACTATCATTTGGTAAGAAATCAAGGTTTCCAAGGAAACCAGGTGGACACATTTGCTAAGAGAATACTCTTAATTCTACATGAATTACCAAGTCATTTGACTATTGTTTGAGGGTTGGACATACTTCCCATGCGATGCTCTTGAGCTTTATTACGATTATTTTCTTCATTCTTCCAAAGACTTTCTTATATATTTCCTGTGAGGCTAGGGTCTGAATCTGGATACAGCTCGGACTGCAGAAATGGGTTCCCACCATCCTTTAAAAAATTGTGAGTGATGTTTTAGTTTATGTTGATTAACAACTGAGAAGCTATTGAAATAAAGACAGAACTAGTATAAGAACTAAACCTAAAACCAGAAGTTTTATTAAAACCATTCTTGACAGAAACCAAAGAGGATCTCATTATTAAAGGCAAAAAATAAGAGTAAAGTGTTCACCCTGAAGTTCTTGATTTCTTATAACTTCCTTCATGTTGATATCACTATACACAGTGTTTATATACTAGCTAAATGATTCCTATTTTGTTCCAGAAATATTTAGCTAAATGAATACTTTATGAATAGTAAAATAGTTTTGAAAATACATTGACTTACCTAGTAAAGGAAAAGGATAACTTTAAGTTCTGGACTAATTTATAAAATTAAAATATATTTTGATCACTAATAAATATTAAATTGCATTTTGAAGTTAAATATCTTTCTATATTATTAAGGAAGTAAAAATAAACAATTTTCCTTTTACTGATTGCTTTATATGTAAATATGAGTGACCAATAATGAAAAAGAAATTGCATAGAATTTGTGAAAGCTTTCAGGGGGAGATAGCCCACTGAGTTAATTATTTTTTCCTTTACAATGAGAAGATGATTTTGAATATTTGGTAACAAATCACCATCTCAATTAAAAATGATTCCTATTAGGGGCTTAAAAGCTACTACTTCATTTTATTTGTGCCTTGCCCATTAGAATGTATAATAAAAGAAATTAAAGTGAAAGGAAATTATTTTGAATGCTGTATAGTACAGAATTAAAGAACAAATGAAAAATGTTTCTCAAAAACAGTGTTACATTATTTAATTTACATGTAATATTTGACTCTCTCATTATTAGCTATAATCAAGAGCCAAGCAACCAAACTGTTGTTAGCAATGGCACCCCACTCCAGTGCTCTTGCCTGGAAAATCCCATGGATGGAGGACCCTGGTGGGCTGCAGTCCATGGGGTCGCTAAGAGTCGGACACAACTAACCGGCTTCCCTTTCACTTTTCACTTTTGTGCATTGGAGAAGTAAATGGCAACCCACTCCAGTGTTCTTGCCTGGGGAATCCCGGGGAGTGGGAAGCCTGGTGGGCTGCCGTCTATGGGGTCGCACAGAGTCAGACACAACTGAAGCGACTTAGCAGCAGCAGCAGCAACCATCAATCAGATGATGCTTCTCACATGCAATAAGAGGAAGGTTATATTCACGACACTCTGGGAATGAAATTTTCTGTGACTATTTTCAGTTGCGGCTATTTTTCACCTGTGTAAGAATAAAGATATCTCTGTTTTCATTTATATGACTCAGTATTTGAAACAAATCGAGATATCCAGAATAGAGCAATCAGAGCTTTTCAAGAATCAGTCACTATTTCAGAGAAACATTCCTTGCTTACATTTGCTGTTCTCCTTAATATTAAAACATCAAAACAGTGTAAAAACACCAGGAGCTACTTCCATGCATCTTAAAAACTGTTTCGTGAAAGATGTTTAGAGTTCTACACTTTGGGACGTGGGAGTTTAAGCTATCTTAGTTGTTCATCTTGTTATCTAGGGCTGCATTGCATAGCAGTGTTATTTATCCCCTGCAGAAAATTGTGGGGGATGACTTTCCTATTGCTGTCCATCTAAATGGTGTCCTCTAAGACAGTTTAATGCCAAACTGCAAAACTATGGCAGACTTAGAGTACTGTCATTTAACTGATCTGTCATCTATAAAATTACTAAACTCTACCAAAGTATTTTTTTGTGTGTTTTGAAAATAAAGCAGTTCAAGTTTCAAGACCAAAGCAGAAAATACAACTTGAATGATATAATATTTGGATTATATTGTAGTTCTCAGTTCAGTTCAGTTGCTCAGTCGTGTCTGACTCTTTGAGACCCCGTGGACTGCAGCACACCAGGCCTCCCTGTCTATCACCAACACCCGGAGTTTACTCAAACTTATGCCCAGCGAGTCACTGATGCCCTCCAACCATCTCATCCTTTGTCGTCCCCTGCTCCTCCTGCCTTCAGTCTTTCCCAGCATCAAGGTCTTTTCCAACAAGTCAGCTCTTTACATCAAGTGGCCAAAGTATTGGAGTTTCAATTCAGCATCAGTTCTTCCTATGGGTATTCAGGATTGATTTCCTTTAGGATTGACTTGTTTGATCTTCTTGCAGCCCATGGGACTCTCAAGTGTCTTCTCCAACACCACAGTTCAAAGGCATCAATTCTTCAGCACTCAGCTTTCTGTACAGTCCAACTCTCACATGCATACATGACGACTGGAAAAACCATAACTTTGACTAGATGGACCTTTGTTGGCAAAGTAATGTCTCTGCTTTTTAATATGCTGTCTAGTTTGGTCATAGCTTTTCTTC
>SJYA01003852.1:0-48063 GCA_006410615.1 Neotragus moschatus | reverse complement strand
AAAAGAGGGAAGAACGGCTTGATCATCAGTGCAAATTCAAAACAGCGCGATACTAGTGCACGCCAGTCAGAAATTACCAATATTAGCTTTAGTAACAAGTGAAACCGGAATTTTATTTCACTCAACTGCTATTTATATATTTACACACCAGCCACTTGTCTTCTATTTCTATATTTAAATTATCTGTGTATGTATGGAAACGCTATCGCATGTAAATAAATTTTTAAGTCATTTCTTATTCTATCAGTTTAATATCTATTATTTCATTTTTTACTATTCCCCTGTAATCTTTGTCTACATATGTATTATATACTACCTTATATAATGAATATTATCATGTAGTTTATATATTACTATATTATAATGAACTTAATCTATAAAATTATAATGAATGTAATTTATATTATATTAATATATATTTATATAGTTGCAACTACATTGAATACCTACTTTTCTTGTTATAAAGTAAATATATTTTCACAGCAGTGCCCATCTCTAAGTAGCTTCAGACTGATAGCTATTTCCATCAAGCTGATAAACTCCACCTAATGTTCATCCTTTCACCCATTTCACAGTCATCTAAATATGTATCAAGTGGACGCTGATCGATGCTGTGGACGCGGTATCTATTAATAATAAGATCATGGTTGTTATTATATAAATTTCAAGCCCAGCATCCTAGTGCCTGACTCTTCCCAGCCCCGTAGCCTCTGCCCGCCACGCTCTTCTGCCCACGGGCTTCTCCAGGCAGCAGTACTGGAGCCGCTTTCCATTCCCTTCTCCAGGGGATCTTTCCTACCCAGGGATGGAACCTGGGTCTCCTGTATTGCAGGTGGATTCTTTACCGTTTGAGCCACCAGGTATTCAATGAAGATGTTGCTGATTTGGCTCAGAAAGTAAATTTTATTCTTGAATTATTTCCCTGCAGTAATTCCCACAACTGGGGTTTTTGAGTCAGATTATGAATACTTTTAAAGCTTGCAGATAAGTGCTTGTTAGAACAGTAAGTAGTGTGTCAGTCTCATAAAGCTTGCATACATCCTGTCATTTTGCTTTCTCAAAATATTTGCCAACATATAATGCTGTTAACAGAAAAGGCAATGGCACCCCACTCCAGTACTCTTGTCTGGAAAATCCCATGGACAAGGGAGTATGGTAGACTGCAGTTCATGAGGTCTTGAAGAGTCGGACACAACTAAGCGACTTCTCTCTCACTTTTCACTTTCATGCGTTGGAGAAGGAAACGTTAACCCGCTCCAGTGTTCTTGCCTGGAGAGTCCCAGGGACGGGGGAGCCTGGTGGGCTTCCGTCTATGGGGTCGCAGAGTCAGACACGACTGAAGCAACTCGGCAGCCACAGCAGTGCTGCTGAACACATCTCACAGAAGCAGAACAGCATCTAGCGTCTTAATAATACGGCATCCATCCATTTATTGGGCACTTTCCAAGAACTGGAACCATTCTAGGCAAGTTTTTTCATGTCCTAGATCCATTCTGGACTTCCCTAGTGGCTCAGACAGTAAAACATCTGCCTACAATGCAGGAGAGCCATGTCCAATCCCTGGGTCAGGAAGATCTCCTGGAGAAGGAAATGGCACCGCACTCCAGTACTCTTGCCTGGAAAATCCCATGGATGGAGGAACCTGGTAGGCTACAGTCCACGGGGTCACAGAGTTGGACACGACTGAGCAACTTCACTTTTCAGATCCATCCTAGGAGATACCTTAGAGTTGGTCCAGGATGTACGTGTATGTGTGTGTGTGTGTGTATATATATATTTTTTAATCATTACAACACACACATTAAGAACTATGGAACTCATTTTATACATGAGAAAATATTGAGGTTCAAAGAAATTAAGAAACTTCAAAGGGTAGAAAGCTACTAAATAGAAGAATAGGGATTTAAAACAAACTTCCTGTTCTCCAAAATACAGGCTACTCACCACATCAATATTTTAACTACAAAGTAGCTTTAGTTTAAGTGTTAGTCACTCAGTTGTGTTTGACTGTTTTCGACCCCACGGACTACAGCTTGCCAGGCTCCTGTGTCCATGGGATTTCCAGGCAAGAATCCTGGAGCAGGTTGCCATTCCCTTTTCCAGGGGACGGTCCCACCCCAGGAATCAAACCCAGGTCTCCCGCATTACAGGCAGATTCTTTACTGTCTGAGCAACCAGTGGGCAGGACTAAATCAAGGGATTTATGATTAAGGGTCCTATGGACTTTTAGTATGAGTTGAGGTAGGTTTATTTGGAGTTAAAAGAACACACTGGAGAGTGATTCCGATTACGGGGAGGCTATGGCACATGGGGCACAAGGTGTATTGGAAATCTCTGTACCTGCCTCTAAGTTTTGCTGTAAACATAAAATTGCCCTTAAAAGTCTTTTAAAAAATGAAACGTCTGAAAAAGGAACTCGGAAAGTCCAATAGCCTGTGAATAGAATTCAAAATTGCTGTCTACATGCATAGGTGATTTTCTTCCCTGGGAAAGAGGGTGCAGAGACATCAACCACTTTGGAGAATGGTGGGTGATCTTTAGAACTCCTGTATGACCTCAAATGTTCATGTTATCTCATCCCGAATATTTTAGTGTTGGTTCTTCTCGATAAACCTGACACCTTTTAATGCTTCTCTTTAGTTAGGGCTCTCATCTTTACCTGCTGCAGAGACAGCAATATTTTCTATTTCACCAGCTCCAGATGAGAGCCCTAACTCCAGACTCACCCAGAAACAAGCTCTGGGACAGAGCCTCGGGAGAGGAAGGCAGAGCAAGGAAGAGGCGAGGCTTTACCTGCTCCAGACCGTCGATGTCATCGGGCAGCAGCAAGAACATGCTGAGGCCATGGTTCCGGTACGGAAGGCCCAGAATTTTGGCTGGCACGTCCTCCAGGGTCTTGAAGCTGAAGGACTGGCGCTGGGTCATCATCAGCACAGACTTGCTTGTGGTCTGCAACGAGTGAGCAGAGCTCGAGATGTCAAGGGGCGGAAGGCCACCACGGGGGCTCCCGAAAGCAATCCACTCAACCTAAGACCATGCCTGGGAACAGAGCCTAGGGATCCGCATTATTTATATATATGTATATCTCACTGTTGTTGTTTGTGGCTAAGCTGTGTCTGACTCTTTGTGACCCTTTGGACTGTAGCCTGCCAGGCTCCTCTGTCAGATTTTTCAGGCAAGAATACTGGCGTGGGTTGTCGTTTCTCCCTCCAGGGGGTCTCCCTGATCCAGGGATCAAACCTGTGTCTCCTACATTAGCAGGCAGATTCTTTACCACTGAACCACCTGGGAAATCATATACCATGTACATTTGCTCAAATATGACTTCAGATTCTGCATTTTACCTATAAGCATATCACAAATTAATTAAAGAACATACCTTATTCAGCCAAAATTCCTCCTCCTTGGTATTTTCTTTCTTAAACTCCCTGTCCCATTGCCCTTTAAAATAAATTACGTTCACCACCACCAGCTTGATGGAGCTGCTTAAAGAGCCGTCTGGAAGCAGGTTCTTGATTTTCTCTGCAAATGAACAGCAACAAGAACAAAATGGGTCCATCTTTAAAACTACAAGTGCTACACATGTCAGATACAACGAGCATGGACTTGACCGATCGCTCAAACCTCAGCCAGGTCAGCACCTGAGGGCTTAGCCGGCCAGGAGTTCGCTGGCAGAAATCACAGGAGGCTCTCACTTTGCCCATTGCCAATTTATCCCACAGGATAAACCGGGGTGTGATGGCTAAGAGCTCAGGCTCTGGAGTCAGATTGCCTCTGCTGGCATCCAGCTTTGCCTCTCATCAGCTGAGGGGTCCTGGGTAAGTTACTTAAGCTCTCTGAGCCTCAGTTTCCACACCTGTAAAACAGGAATAAAACCTGCCTGACAGCTGCTGAAAGGAGTCAATGATTCCCTATGTCGAGAAGCACTTAGAATATTATCAGCTCATAATAAGTACTTGGAGTTAGCTATTATTTTTTTTTAACCCATTCATTATAGCTACCTGAGGTTTAGAGATCTCTTATTTTATTGCAAAAGAGCTGATGTTTTATCTCTGGGTTCAGCGCATTCCACTGAAGTTCTGAAGAATACTGCCTTCAACCAACTCTTTGACAGGTCCTCTTTTATCCCCCTTTTAAATTTTTCATTTCCTTTGAACTGAGTATGAAGAAAAACTACAGTCTGGAATAACAGATGTCTCTCTGATAACTGGAATTTTTGTTTTTTTCTAATGTATTCTCCCTGGTCAGGGAGCTCGATCCCACAGATTGCAGCTAAGAGTTTGCGTGCTGCAGTTAAAGACCTCGCGGGCCTCCACTGAAGATTCCACAAGCCAAAACTAAGCCCTGGTACAGCCAAATCCATCAACAAATCTTTCTTAAAAATGTATTCTGGAATACCAACACTAACGTATCAGCACTGCTCTGCAAAATCTTAGCATTGCTCTCTTCCTGGAGTTTGGCTGAAGCGTGAGGCGCGGCGGAAGAGGCGGGGCTTCGTCGAGTCCCTCTTGCGGCCATCAGGCCATCCGTGCAGGAGGCCCAGCCGCAGGGGGCCCAGGCTGATGCTTCTCACTGACCGAGAGAAAGGAGCCCTCTGACATGTTTACTTATGGACCCAGACTCAGAAAGAAAGGTGCTCACGTAAAAGTCAAATGTGACCTCACGGCAGACATAAGCCAGGTATCAGGAACCCCAAAGTCACTGTGATCCCCAGCTATGCGCGCAAATAATTCTCCACTACGTGTCTCCACGAAGTTGGCAGCCTGTGGTCCTCTGCCCAATCCCCTTGGCTCTCTCCACGTCTGCTGAGGCCGTTCCACTGTCTGCAGTGGGTTCCCCCACTCCTTGGCTCCAGTCCTGCCCCTCCAACCTGAAATATCCACCTCAGGTCCCCTCCCAAAGCTTGTGCACCCTTATACGCTATGCAGCGTCCAGCACAGGGCTTCACTCACAGCAGCTACTCAGGAGTGTTTTTATGATGAACGATCCATCCATACACTACCATTTGTTTGGCTTTCAACCCAGGAATTAATCTTCTTTCGACTTTCGTCTGCTGCATTTACAAAATCAACAGGTTCCAGAGAAGCATGGAAATGTTTTTCAACGTAATCTAAGTATTTCTTTAGGAGAAACAGGGGAGGAATAGAAATAGCTGTAAAATTCAATTTATCCATTGCCACCATTTCTAAATAAGTTTGTCTGTACATGAAGATGCCTAACATTGCAAGAAGAGATCTTTTTAGGGCCTGGGTGAATCACTTTGAGTACTTCCATGCATATTTTTTGGAGAAGGAAATGGCAACCCACTCCAGTATTCTTGCCTGGAGAAGCCCATGGACGGAAGAGCCTGGTGGGCTGCAGTCCATGGGGTCGCAAAGAGTCGGACACGACTGAGCGACTTCACCTAACCTAACCTATGCATATTTTTGTGCAGGTCCAATAGGGTTAAGGCAAAAATCAGATTGTCAAGATGAGAAAGAAGCTCCCCAGAGGTCTGGGTATCTGGAGAACAGTCAGGAGGTGGGTAGGGTGGAGGGTGAGAGGGAGAGCTGGGAGGGACACCCCAGTGATGTGGGCTGAGTCAGGCACTCAAATTAGGCAGCTTGCCTCAAAGATCCCAGTCTTAACAAAGTCATTTGGCCATTCCTGAGTACCACTCACGGATGTTGTGAACTCAGCAAAACTCACTTGAAGGAAGAGGTATGTCTTTTCTCCAAATAGCCGGTTGGCTATTTTCAGTTCATAATCATCGTTGGGTTTGCTTATCTCACTCAAAACCCTTTGGAGCTGGTGATGTATCTCTTCTGTCGTCTCCAACTTCAAAATCAAAGCAAAGACTCAGTGAGTTATCTCGGCAAAAGTAAACCCGGATTCACCACCCTCCCCGCGCCGGGAAGACACAGCAGCCTTGGGGGTCGTCCATGAGCTCGGTGTAGGTTCTGGATGCCGTTCTTCCCCCACTGGAAACACCAGTTAACAACAATACAAGAAACCCAGGAACCAGCTCAGAGATTCCTGTAGCCCAGAGAAGCATGAACCCAGGAGGAGACTGCCTCAAAGCCCAGCAGTACAGTTCATGACGTTCACACACCAGTTTCTCCCCACCACTCGTCATGGTGTGACTGGAGGAAAACTCTCAGCCCCAGCTCCCTGAGGAGAGAAGCGTGTGGAATGTGTGTCCAGCACTCTGACTTTTCAGAGGCTGCCTGAGGGACTGGTTTGTGTCTTGCCTGAATCTAAGCGTCAAGAGGAGCGGGCACCAGGTTGGTCCCTGAGCACAAAGGCCATCCACACACACCCCAGTCTGCAGCACTGCAGACAGACACCAGGGGGCGCTCCTGAGCGGAAGCTAGCGAAGCAGTTACTGCGCTTCCGCGCGCGGTCAGCGGTAAAGGACAGGCCTGCCAGCGCAAGAGACAAGAGAGGCTCGGTTCGATCCCTGGGTCAGGAAGATCCCCTGGAGGGGCGCATGGCAACCCACTCCAGCCTTCTTGCCTGGAGAATCCCACGGACAGAATGCCATATGTAAAAGCCCACAGACAACATCGCACTCACGGGTGAAAGATTAAAAGCTCTTCACCTAGGAGTAGGCATCTGTCACCCAGGTGTGCCTTTTTCTAGCTTGCACAAAGACCATGCTTGGGACCGTGCTCAGGAGGGAAAGGGCCTGAAAACAGCTGTCAGCACTGACAGACTGACTGGACAACGGAGCCGCTGTGGGACCCAACTCTGTTGTACGTACTCGGCAAGGAAGCCTGACTCCTCATATACGCAGCTGAGCCACGCAGACAGCCTGGCCGTCTGGGACCGCGAAACGAGAGGCTCATACTGTTGGGGGACTTGAGCCACAATTTATGAGGGCCTGGGAAAAGGGCAGTGATACCAGTCCTGGCAGATGTGACCTCCCAGGGAGCTCTACTCATCTCCGAATGCCAGCCCTGACCTACGGACTCTGCCATGTTTATACAGACTGTCCCGTGAGTGAGGAATACTATAACCCTAGAGCTGGAAAAATCCTGGGGACGGGCTGCCGTCTATGGGGTCGCACAGAGTCGGACACGACTGAAGCAACTTAGCAGCAACAGCAGCGGCAGAGCTGGAAGAGATCTCAAGAAGTCCTTGGTCTTGGCCTAATATTTTTTTCAATAAAACATCCACAGAGTAGGAAAAGGTCCTTAAAATAAAAATAGAATGTGATAAAAGCGTTAGTCACTGAGTCGTGTCTGAGTCTGTGACCCCAGGGACTGTAGCCCGTCAGGCTCCTCTGTCCATGGAATTCTCCAGGCAGGAATACTGAAGTGGGTTGCGAGTTCCTTCTCCGGGGATCTTCCTGATCCAGAGATCAAACCTGGGTCTCCTGCACCGCAGGCAGATCCTTTACCATCTGAGCCGCCAGGGAAGTCTGCGGTTAATTACCATCCACTGCTACCTCAGCGCCCCTGGGCTGAGTCACCAGGGTGTTCTGGCTGCTCGACTAGACACTTTGCTGCTGCTGCTAAGTCGCTTCAGTCTTGTCCAACTCTGTGCGACCCCATAAACGGCAGCCCACCAGGCTACCCCATCCCTGGGATTCTCTAGGCAAGAATACTGGAGCGGGTTGCCAGTTCCTTCTCCAGGGGATCTTCCCAACCCAGAGATTATACCCACGTCTCCTGCATTGGCAGGTGGCTTCTTTACCAGTGAGCCACCAGGAAAGCCCATGTCTCCCCACCTCTTTTTCTTCAGCTTTGATTCTTGAGCTTTCTGTGTCTTTTTCAGAGAAAGGCATCTAGGAAGAAAAAAAAAAAAAAAGTACTATGTCAGTGGTGAGAGCAGAGAAAAGCTCACAGGGACCCAGTCAGGGTGAAATGCATGTCGGTTAGACAGGCCTCCGTGGCACACAGGGAAAAGTGCTGTCCCTCGAAAATCAGGGAAAGTTCTGGGCTGTGTGCTGATCTCACCTCTGCTGGTTAGTCCCTTCACTCATCCCTCCCTGACGCGTCATTCACACTGTGTGGAGATCAAGTCGTTTCCCCCAGGAGGATCTGTCCTTGCTCTACCTTTCATTATGAGCTTAATGGCTTTCCCACTTCATGGCAAACAGATGAGGAAACAGTGGCTGACTTTAATTTGGGGGGCTCCAAAATTACTGCAGATGGCAACTGCAGTCATGAAATTAAAAGACGTTTGATCCTTGGAAGAAAAGGAGCAAGCCATGACAAACCTAGACAGCATATTAAAAAGCAGAGACACTACTTTGCCAACAAAGGTCTATCTAGTCAAAGCTATGGTTTTTCTAGAAGTCATGTATGGATGTGAGAACTGGACTATAAAGAAAGCTGAGCACCGAAGAATTGATGCTTTTGAACTGTGGCATTAGAGAAGACTCTTGAGAATCCCGTGAACTGCAAGGAGATTCCACCAGTCCATCCTAAAGGAAATCAGTCCTGAATATTCATTGGAAGGACTGATGCTGAAGCTAAAACTCCAATACTTTAGTCACCTGATGCAAAGAACCGACTCATTGGGAAAGACCCTGATGCTGGGAAAGACTGAAGGCAAGAGGAGAAGGGGACGACAGAGGGTGGGGTGGTTGGATGGCATCACTGACTTGATGGATGTGAGTCTGAGTAAGCTCCAGGAGTTGGTGAAGGTCAGGGAAGCCTGGCATGCTGCAGTCCACNACACTTTGCTGCTGCTGCTAAGTCGCTTCAGTCTTGTCCAACTCTGTGCGACCCCATAAACGGCAGCCCACCAGGCTACCCCATCCCTGGGATTCTCTAGGCAAGAATACTGGAGCGGGTTGCCAGTTCCTTCTCCAGGGGATCTTCCCAACCCAGAGATTATACCCACGTCTCCTGCATTGGCAGGTGGCTTCTTTACCAGTGAGCCACCAGGAAAGCCCATGTCTCCCCACCTCTTTTTCTTCAGCTTTGATTCTTGAGCTTTCTGTGTCTTTTTCAGAGAAAGGCATCTAGGAAGAAAAAAAAAAAAAGTACTATGTCAGTGGTGAGAGCAGAGAAAAGCTCACAGGGACCCAGTCAGGGTGAAATGCATGTCGGTTAGACAGGACTCCGTGGCACACAGGGAAAAGTGCTGTCCCTCGAAAATCAGGGAAAGTTCTGGGCTGTGTGCTGATCTCACCTCTGCTGGTTAGTCCCTTCACTCATCCCTCCCTGACGCGTCATTCACACTGTGTGGAGATCAAGTCGTTTCCCCCAGGAGGATCTGTCCTTGCTCTACCTTTCATTATGAGCTTAATGGCTTTCCCACTTCATGGCAAACAGATGAGGAAACAGTGGCTGACTTTAATTTGGGGGGCTCCAAAATTACTGCAGATGGCAACTGCAGTCATGAAATTAAAAGACGTTTGATCCTTGGAAGAAAAGGAGCAAGCCATGACAAACCTAGACAGCATATTAAAAAGCAGAGACACTACTTTGCCAACAAAGGTCTATCTAGTCAAAGCTATGGTTTTTCTAGAAGTCATGTATGGATGTGAGAACTGGACTATAAAGAAAGCTGAGCACCGAAGAATTGATGCTTTTGAACTGTGGCATTAGAGAAGACTCTTGAGAATCCCGTGAACTGCAAGGAGATTCCACCAGTCCATCCTAAAGGAAATCAGTCCTGAATATTCATTGGAAGGACTGATGCTGAAGCTAAAACTCCAATACTTTAGTCACCTGATGCAAAGAACCGACTCATTGGGAAAGACCCTGATGCTGGGAAAGACTGAAGGCAAGAGGAGAAGGGGACGACAGAGGGTGGGGTGGTTGGATGGCATCACTGACTTGATGGATGTGAGTCTGAGTAAGCTCCAGGAGTTGGTGAAGGTCAGGGAAGCCTGGCATGCTGCAGTCCACGGGGTTGCAAAGAGTTGGACAGGACTGAGTGACTGAACTGATTGAACTGAACTGCTTTGGACAAAGACACTCAGCCAAAGGAATCTCAAGCATTTAGGCGCAGAAGACATGATGATATTGGAAGAGGGGAAAGGACTTCGCTGAAAGACCCGAAATCGCCCCATTCAGGTGCTGCCTTTTCCTGGCCCCAGATCAAGGGAGGCAGGTTTTCGAGGTAATGCCAGAGTGCTGCCCCAGAGACAAGCCTGTGGCTGGAAAGCAAGGGAAGCCCACGCTACCTCCTGCTCCCAGGTGGCGGCGGCTCCTCGGGTCACCGGGGGCAGCATTCCAATGGCGGCTGAGATGCCCGCAGGGGAAAACAAGACGTTGCCCTCATCTGTTTTGCTCAGGTCTTTGAAAAGATCCAACCCAAACCAAGTGCTTGCTGGGACCAGCGAGTCCATGATGATTCCAGCAGGACCTGGAACAACAGCAACCAGAACCCGGCCGGCACTGTGCACTCACCCGCAGGGCTTCGTGTCTGGGCACCCTCTCCCACTTCTCTTCGGGCACGGAGCCAGGACGTAAGGAGTTTCACCCTCACAGCGAAAGGTCACGTCCCAGCCCTGCTCTTGACGGGATGTGAATTGCAAGGCGTCACCAAGCGCTCTGGGTTCCCGTGTCCCAGGGAGCAAGGTGAAGCCCCTAGAGGCTCTGCTCTCTCTCCTTCTGTCGGAACTGCCCACACTGGCACCTGCTTGCCCACCACCCCTCCTGGGCTGGCCTGGCCTGGCCCTCCCATGTCGGGCGTGTCCTGCTGCCGGAGAACAAGGCCAGGGGCTCGTTCTGTAGGAAGGGCTGGCCTCAAGTCCAAGCAGAGTTCTCGGATCCAGCCTCAGCAAGAGCAAAGTGCCTTCTCTGACACTGTTTTCTCAGTTGCTTCAAATCCAGCACAAAGTGACCAGATACACAAGAGCTCCTCAACCCCAGTCCCTAGCTGCATGCAAGCCTGACCCTGGGCTGAACGTTCCTTACGGGCAGTGATGGAACTTTGGTCATGGATTATTAACTGGGGGAAAAAGAGCTTTTTTATATATAGCTTTCTATATTGTTTCAAGCTTATGCAGTGAGTTCATATTACTTTTGTTTATCTCACAAAAGTTAAAGAGCAATTAACATTTACCAAAAATAACTAGAACACGTTTTGTATTTTCTTCTTCACCAGCTAAATCTGCCTGCAATACAGAAGACCTGGGTTCGATCCCTGGATTGGGAAGATCCCCTGGTGAAGGAAATGGCTACCCAGTCCAGTATTCTTTTCTGGAGAATTCCATGGACAGAGGAGCCTGGCCGGCTACAGTCTGTAGGGTCGAAAAGAGTCAGACACGACTGAATGGCTAAAGCTTTCACTTTCACCAGACAAATTACAACTAGTTAGTAAAGAAAAATCTTAAAACAAAAATGAGATTAAAGCCAATCAAAAGCCTACTCTGAGGGATTTTTGCTCTCACGGGCCCATCCCTGCAAAGGCATCTTATGTCTGCTGTTTAAACTTCCATTTCAATCCCATGTTTCCTTGCAAGGGTTTCTCGCAGGTTCACTCAAAAATAAAATGAATTAACTTACTGTCAGACAAGATAACATTGTCACGACTGGGTAAACACTGAATTAAACAAAACCACCCCAAGGCAAGTTAGGTACTTGGGATTAGTACAGGAAAAGTACTTCTTTCAAACTGACAAACACGGGGGCTCTCATAACACAGAAATCGAAAGTTGGTGCAGAAGGAACTTACCTGGTTTCTGCAAAGACAGAGGTGACGGGCAAGGAACCAGGAAGCAAGTGCTGAATGAGCAGGCGACTCTAATTTATAGCTCTCTCTGCCTCTCCCTAGTCATCGTGGCTCGCATTTCCCGTGAAACAAGCTTTGGTTTCTCAATGGCTATTTCCCCAATAAAATTAGCATGCAGGGTCACAGCAAAACCGAGGACTGAATTTTCTGTTCTTTCCTTCGCGATCGCGAAGCTCTGCACTTGAAGCTGCCAGCAGCAGTGCTGTGAGCGCCACACACCTCGACACGGAGGAATAGAGCTCCAGCTTTCGCTCCTCCAAAGGCTCCCGGGCGCTCTTTTAGGGGCCCAAGCGTAAGATCGAAATCAGCCCGCTGACAAATGAGACTGCAAGCAGGAATAAGCCCCGGGGTGAAAGGGGCTGGAATGACCGAGAGGAATGAATCACGTCCCGTGCTGGGGGTGGGCGCGGACAGTGACAAGAGGGTCTTCCTCCCTGAGGATATAGGGGACCCTCTAAAAAGAACCTTTCAGACCACCGGTTTTCCACCCTGGATGTACAGCAAGATCCCCTGGGAAACTTAAAAAAGAAAATCTATCGCCAAGTGACCCCGCCTCCGCCCCACCCCGGCCCCCACCAGGCAACTGAGTCAGTGTGCTTAAGGCAGGAACAGGCGTCGGAATTTTTATCACCTCAGGTGATCCCGGTGTGCAGCCAAGGTCAGGAAGTGCTGGTTTACAGCCTGGGTGAACATCTGAGTGAGACCATACTTCCTGACCACAGACGCACAGGGCGCTGTCCTGACAAGACCAGACTCCACAGTAAAGTTGACTCCGCAGCTGCATGACTTAGGGTTACCAAATGCAAAGAAGAAGAAGAGTATGAAAGCTGACTTCCTAGAAAAGAGAGACGGCACTGACAAAAACAGGAGAGGCAACACCCACACCGCTCCTGTTCTCAAGGGTTCTGCCCATTCATTATGAAATGTCTCATTTTAATTCACTTACCGGACATTTGTTGAGAGTTTACTAGGTACCAGACACTGGTTGTTGTTGTCTTCGTCACTAAATCGTGTCCAACTGTTTTGCAACCCCATAGACTGCAGCCTGCCAGGCTCCTCTGTCCGGGATTTCCCAGGCAAGGATCCTGGAGTGGGCTGCCATTTCCTTTTCCAGGGCTCTTCGAGATCTAGGGATCGAACCCAAGTCTCCTGCTTTTCCTGCATTAGCTGGCGAATTCTCTACCACTAGGCCACCAGAGGCTGGAATACGTGCCAGTAATTCGTGAACATCTAACAAGCTCACTGATTTCAGGAAAACAATACTATTTTTGAAAACGCATTAGGAAATTACACCTCCAAATCCCAGTGTTTCCTGCCACCCCCAGGGTATTCCTACTGGCTCTGCTGGATCTTCAGATGACTCTCATTGGTAAAGTGTGTGAGGATTTTTCGCCGTTGCCAAGCATCGAATCCTAGAAGGCCATCTCAGCTCTTCCCTCTCACCTGACTGTCTAAAAAAGCAGCTTAGTGAAGCAGCTGCTAAGACCATGGATAACGTCCGTACCAATCTCAGGATTCACAATTTGCTCAATGCAACCAAATTTAAAAAAATAAAACACTAAAAACTAAAATAAAGTGATTATTTTTATTTTAATAAATAAAATAGCAAAAAATCTTTGAGCTGGCCACAGTGCTCTATGTTTTAATATGTCCATCAGTTGATATCTCCTAATCCCTTTCTCTGTGACCCTGGACTCTCGGCTCTCATTCCCACTTACCTCCATAAGCCCTCTGCTTTCTTCTAAAGCATTTTTTCTACCACCTCACTTTTACAGGAAAACCTGGCTTTCCCTGGAAGACCACCACAGACCACAAAGTCTTCACCTGGGGACAAACAGTCTCATCTTGCAATCAGGAGGTGCGGTCTCCCATTCCTTGCCTCTCTGCTTGCTTCTGCTTCCCCCAAGCCTTCCTTCCTTCATTCGCCTTCCGGGGGTCCTTTAGAGATGGCCCCCGTCTTGCTGTGGCTCCCTCCCCTCCGAAAGCCCCCTGGGTCCTTGTCGCGTGCCTCCCCCTCCCCGTGCCAGCCACCACCCTTCTGTGTCTTCACGTGCATGTCAGTGACCTCCCTGCCCCCGACCCTCACTTCCCTCTGGCTTGCAGCTCACGCACAGGGTCGCACTTTGGACGCTGCCATCAGCAGGAACTGTCCCTGCTATAAGCCGCTGAGCTCTGCGACTCCTCCCTTTGGTCGTGTGTATGCGTGCTCAGTACCTTCAGTTGTGTCCGACTCTGTGATACCATGATAATCCATGGGATTATCCTGGCAAAAATACTAGAGCAGGTTGGCATGACCTGCAGAGGATCTTCCGGACCCAGGGACCAACCCGAGTCTCCTGCAGAGTCCTTTTGCAAGTGTGTTCTCTCCCCCTGAGCCACCGGGAAGCCCTGCTTGCTTTGACTGTAGAACTCATTATTGTTTTCTCTAAACCCAGTTGTCAATGTCATCGCAGCCTCCAGTCGTCACACCCTGCCCCAATCCCATTTTTCTGTCAGTTTCTTCCTTCCTGCACAAAACGATCCTAAAGGTAGGAAATAGGTGGATGATTAGAAAATAGGAGAGTGCTTTTTGTGCTTAGGAGAGAGGAGAGGAAAGAGTTAAGCCCCAAACCAGGGCACTAATGGTTTCCTCACCCCACCCCAAGTTTTGGCACAATTTCCACATGTCTGTTACTGATACTGCCTATAAGACTCTTATTCTTCGTTAAAAGGCATGGACGCTCCAGGGCCCCAGCCGGGTGGCCCCTCCACTGCTCCTGCCGCCCACCTGCTGTCCTGCCTTATACTTCATAGTCACCCTTTTGCCAGTCAGATGGCTTCCAGCTCACTGGGAGCCACCTGCCTGGGAAGCTGGGCAGCAGCCTGCCCCCAGCCAAGCCACACCTCGGCTGTGACTCACCTGCAGAAGGGCAAAGCGGGCAGATGTGTCCCTTGCATCAGAATGGGGCCAGTTTTCTAGTGCAGCGTGTCCTCCAGAGCCCCCATAGGGTCACAGAAGCCGGCCTCCACTGGAGGCCGCAGGGCGGCTAACTCGCCCCTTGCCCTGACCTGTTTCTCTCTGAGGACCACTCCCCTCACCTCCACCCTGCAAAGGACCTGAACAAGCATCTCTGTCCTTGGTTCTGCCTGTAGGACAGCCCACCTGGGACAAGCGTGTTTTAATCATCTAGCCAAGCCCTTTCACTGTTCTTGCTTCCCCCAGATTCCTTGGCAAATCTTATATATAGTCTCCTTTAGATAAACTCTGTATCAGTTTATCAAGGTCTGTGAAGAATCCTCTGGGGACTTCTCAGAACTGGCACACTAATGGAGCGAACGTTGGCGTCTTCACACGGGGAGTGGGAATCACACTCATACGTGTTCTGCAGTGGAGTCAACACACAGAAAGAAATGGAGAGAGAGGAGAAAACCGCATTCGGTTTGTGATGAAACAAAAAACAGGTGTGTCTGCTATCACTGCTTCCATTCAAAACTGAACCAAATCGTACGATACCACTTTTATGTGAAATCTTAAAAAAAAGTACAAATTAACTTATTTACAAAACAGAAAAAGAGTCACAGATGTAGCAAGCAAACTTGTGGAAGAAGAGGGGCGGGAGGAGGGTGAGCTGGGAGCCTGGGACCGACACGGGTACATTAGTATAATATATAGAAAATCACCAACTCAATGGGCGTGAAATAGAGCAGACTCCTCCTGGAGATGGTGAGAGACAGAGGAACCTAGCCTGCTGCAGTCCATGGGTCCCAAAGAGTAGAACTTGACTTAGCAATTGAACAAGAACACAACATAAACACACACATATATATACACAATCTAATAAGTACCTATGGTATAGCATAGGGAAACCTACTCAATGCTCTGTAATGACCTATATGGGAAAAGAATCTAAAAAAGAGTGGACGTGTATGTGTGCAAGTGACGCCCTTTGCTGAACAGCAGAAACTAATACACAATGGTGAGTCAACTATACTACAGTGAAAATTAATTTAAAAAACTGAAACTTTAAGCACAAACTATTGATAGATTGGATCGTTAAAGTCTCAAGACTCAAAATGAAAAAACAGAATAATCATTTACAAAGGAACCCACACATATATTGTAAGAATTGAAAAATGAGCTTAGCAAATTGCTGAATGTGAGGTCAATATTTTAAAAAATCAAATATTTTAATATACTAGCAACATACAGTTAGAAATTGAAATTTTCTTAAATGTACAGTTTAAAAGATTATCAGAAAAGCATCTCATACTTATGAAAACTGAAAAATGTACAAATATGTAAATAGAAAAATATCAAACATAATATAGAAACATTAAGAAGATTTAAGCAAATGGTTGGAAATATTTTGTGGTTTGGAAGACTCAATATTGTAAAAATTTCAATTCTCTCAAAATTGATTATTACAGTTTCAATCAAAATCCCAAGAGGTTTTTTTCCTCAAAAAATTAACCAGTCAATACCAAATTCATATGGAGTAGCAGAGCACTGAGAACAGCCCAAATGCTCCTGAAGGAGAAGAAGGTGAGACCCACTCCACTGGGGGCGAGACTTGTCGTTAAACACTTAACTGTGGTTTTGGCAAAGGATAGGCCAGAACAGAGGAGGGCATGGCAACCCACTCCAATATTCCTGCCTGGAGAGTTCAGTGGACAGGAGCCTGATATTAGAAAAGACCCTGATGCTGGGAAAGACTGAGAGCAGGAGGAGAAGGGGTGATGGAGGATGAGACGGTTGGATGGCATCACCGACTCCATGGACATGAGTTTGAGCAAACTCCAGGAGATGGCACAGACAGGGGAGCCTGGAGAGCTGAAGCCTATGAAGTCACAGAGGGTCAGACATGGCTCAGCAATTGAGCGACAGCAGCAGCAATGTGTTTAAGGTGTATTTATATATTTTTGACGGTGCTGGGTCGTCACTGCTGCTCACAGGCTTTTTGGCTGTGTCTAGTTTTTTGGCTTGTCTAGTTTTGGCCGTGTCTAGTTTGGGCCCATCTAGGTTTTTGGCCTGTCTAGTTTGGGCCCGTCTAGTTTTGGCTCATCTAGTTTTTTGGTCCGTCTAGTTTTTTGGCTCATCTAGTTTTGGCCTGTCTAGTTTTGGCTCATCTAGTTTTTTGGCCCATCTAGTTTTTTGGCTTATCTAGTTTTGGCCTGTCTGGTTTTGGCCATGTCTAGTTTTTTGGGCCCATCTGGTTTTGGCCCCATCTAGTTTTGGCCCATCTGGTTTTGGCCCATCTAGTTTTGGCCATGTCTAGTTTTTTGGCCCATCTAGTTTTTTGGCCATGTCTAGTTTTTTGGCCCATCTAGTTTTTTGGCCATGTCTAGTTTTTTGGCCCATCTAGTTTTTTGGCCATGTCTAGTTTTTTGGCCCGTCTAGTTAGGGCCCGTCTAGTTTTTTGGCTCGTCTAGTTTGGGCCCATCTAGTTTTGGCCCATCTAGTTTTGGCCCGTCTGGTTTTGGCCATGTCTAGTTTTTTGGGCCCATCTGGTTTTGGCCCCATCTAGTTTTGGCCCATCTGGTTTTGGCCCATCTAGTTTTGGCCATGTCTAGTTTTTTGGCCCATCTAGTTTTTTGGCCATGTCTAGTTTTTTGGCCCGTCTAGTTTTTTGGCCATGTCTAGTTTTTTGGCCCGTCTAGTTAGGGCCCGTCTAGTTTTATGGCTCATCTAGTTTTGGCCCATCTAGTTTTTTGGCCCATCTAGTTTGGGCTCATCTAGTTTTGGCCCATCTAGTTTTGGCCCGTCTGGTTTTTTGGCCCATCTAGTTTTTTGGCTCGTCTAGTTTGGGCCCATCTAGTTTTGGCCCATCTAGTTTTGGCCCGTCTGGTTTTGGCCATGTCTAGTTTTTTGGGCCCATCTGGTTTTGGCCCCATCTAGTTTTGGCCCATCTGGTTTTGGCCCATCTAGTTTTGGCCATGTCTAGTTTTTTGGCCCATCTAGTTTTTTGGCCATGTCTAGTTTTTTGGCCCGTCTAGTTAGGGCCCGTCTAGTTTTTTGGCTCATCTAGTTTTGGCCCATCTAGTTTTTTGGCCCATCTAGTTTGGGCTCATCTAGTTTTGGCCCGTCTAGTTTGGGCCCATCTAGTTTTTTGGGCCCATCTAGTTTTGGCCCCATCTAGTTTGGCCCGTTTAGTTTTGGCCCATCTGGTTTTGACCCATCTAGTTTTGGCCATGTCTAGTTTTTTGGCCCATCTAGCTTGGGCCCGTCTAGTTTTTTGGCCCGTCTAGTTTGGGCCCGTCTAGTTTTTTGGCCATGTCTAGTTTTTTGGCCCATCTAGTTTGGTCCCATCTAGTTTTTTGGCTCGTCTAGTTTGGGCCCGTATAGTTTGGGCCCATCTAGTGTTTTGGCCTGTCTAGTTTTGGCCCATCTAGTTTGGGCCCGTCTAGTTTTGGCCTATCTAGTTTTTTGGCTTGTCTAGTTTTGGCCCGTCTAGTTTGGGCCATGTCTAGTTTTGGCCTGTCTAGTTTTGGCCCATCTGGTTTTTTGGCTCATCTAGTTTTGGCCCATCTAGTTTTTTGGCTTGTCTAGTTTTTTGGCTCATGTCGTTTGGGCCCGTCTAGTTTGGGCCCATCTAGTTTGGGCCATGTCTTGTTTTGGCCCATCTAATTTGGGCCCATCTAGTTTTTTTGGCTCATCTAGTTTTGGCCCATCTAGTGTTTTGGCCCGTCTAGTTTTTTGGCTTGTCTAGTTTTGGCCCGTCTAGTTTGGGCCATGTCTAGTTTTGGTCTGTCTAGTTTTGGCCCATCTGGTTTTTTGGCTCGTCTAGTTTTGGCCCATCTGGTTTTTTGGCTCGTCTAGTTTTTTGGCTCATGTAGTTTGGGCCCGTCTAATTTGGGCCCATCTAGTTTGGGCCATGTCTTGTTTTGGCCCATCTAATTTGGGCCCGTCTAGTTTTTTTGGCTCATCTTGTTTTGGCCCATCTAGTTTTGGCCCATCTAGTGTTTTGGCCCGTCTAGTTTTTTGGCTCATCTGGTTTTGGCCCGTCTAGTTTTGGCCTATCTGGTTTTGGCCCATCTAATTTTGGCCCGTCTAGTTTTTTGGCTTGTCTAGTTTTGGCCCGTCTAGTTTGGGCCATGTCTAGTTTTGGTCTGTCTAGTTTTGGCCCATCTGGTTTTTTGGCTCGTCTAGTTTTGGCCCATCTGGTTTTTTGGCTCGTCTAGTTTTTTGGCTCATGTAGTTTGGGCCCGTCTAATTTGGGCCCATCTAGTTTGGGCCATGTCTTGTTTTGGCCCATCTAATTTGGGCCCGTCTAGTTTTTTTGGCTCATCTAGTTTTGGCCCATCTAGTTTTGGCCCATCTAGTGTTTTGGCCCGTCTAGTTTTTTGGCTCATCTGGTTTTGGCCCGTCTAGTTTTGGCCTATCTGGTTTTGGCCCATCTAATTTTGGCCCGTCTAGTTTTTTGGCTTGTCTAGTTTTGGCCCGTCTAGTTTTTGCCATGTCTAGTTTTGGTCTGTCTAGTTTTGGCCCATCTGGTTTTTTGGCTCGTCTAGTTTTGGCCCATCTGGTTTTTTGGCTCGTCTAGTTTTTTGGCTCATGTAGTTTGGGCCCGTCTAATTTGGGCCCATCTAGTTTGGGCCATGTCTTGTTTTGGCCCATCTAATTTGGGCCCATCTAGTTTTTTTGGCTCATCTAGTTTTGGCCCATCTAGTTTTTTGGCTTGTCTAGTTTTTTGGCTCATGTCGTTTGGGCCCGTCTAGTTTGGGCCCATCTAGTTTGGGCCATGTCTTGTTTTGGCCCATCTAATTTGGGCCCATCTAGTTTTTTTGGCTCATCTAGTTTTGGCCCATCTAGTGTTTTGGCCCGTCTAGTTTTTTGGCTTGTCTAGTTTTGGCCCGTCTAGTTTTGGCTCATCTGGTTTTGGCCCGTCTAGTTTTGGCCTATCTGGTTTTGGCCCATCTAATTTTGGCCCGTCTAGTTTTTTGGCTTGTCTAGTTTTGGCCCGTCTAGTTTTGGCTCATCTGGTTTTGGCCCGTCTAGTTTTGGCCTGTCTGGTTTTGGCCCATCTAATTTTGGCCATGTCTAGTTTTTTGGCCCGTCTAGTTTGGGCCCATCTAGTTTTTTGGCTTGTCTAGATTTTTGGCTCATCTAGTTTTGGCCGTGTCTAGTTTGGGCCCATCTAGTTTGGGCCATGTCTAGTTTTGGCCCATCTAGTTTTTTGGCTTATCTAGTTTTGGCCTGTCTAGTTTGGGCCATGTCTAGTTTTGGCCCATCTAGTTTGGGCCATGTCTAGTTTTGGCCCGTCTAGTTTTTTGGCTCGTCTAGCTTTGGCCGTGTCTAGTTTGGGCCCATCTAGTTTGGGCCATGTCTAGTTTTGGCCTGTCTAGTTTTTTGGCTCGTCTAGTTTTGGCCCGTCTAGTTTGGACCCGTCTAGTTTTGGCCATGTCTAGTTTTGGCCGTGTCTAGTTTTTCGGCTCATCTAGTTTTGGCCTGTCTAGTTTGGGCCCGTCTAGTTTTGGCCCCTGCTCATCTGGTTTTGGCCCATCTAGTTTTGGGGCCCATCTAGTTGTGGGCCATGTCTAGTTTTGGCTCATCTAGTTTTGGCCTGTCTAGTTTTTTGGCCCGTCTGGTTTTGGCCCATCTAGTTTGGGCCTGTCTAGTTTGGGCCCACCTAGTTTTGGCTGTGTCTAGTTTTTTGGCCCATCTAGTTTTGGCCATGTCTAGTTTTGGCTTGTCTGGTTTTGGCCCGTCTAGTTTTGGCCTGTCTGGTTTTGGCCCGTCTAGTTTTGGCCATGTCTAGTTTTTTGGCCCATCTAGTTTTGGCCGTGTCTAGTTTTGGCCCATCTAGTTTTGACCCATCTAGTTTTGGGGCCTGTCTAGTTTGGGCTCGTCTAGTTTTGGACTGTCTAATTTGGGCTCATCTAGTTTTGGCCTGTCTAATTTGGGCTCATCTAGTTTTGGCCCATCTAGTTTGGGCCATGTCTAGTCTTGACCCGTCTAGTTTGGGCCATGTCTAGTCTTGACCCGTCTAGTTTGGCCATGTCTAGTTTGGACCGTGTCTAGTTTCTTGGCCTGTCTAGTTTTGGCCCATCTAGTTTTGGCCATGTCTAGTTTGGGCCCAGTCTAGTTTTGGCCATGTCTAGTTTTGGCCCGTCTAGTTTGGGCCATGTCTAGTTTTTGGCCCATCTAGTTTTTTTGGCCCGTCTAGTTTTGGCCATGTCTAGTTTTGGCTTGTCTACTTTCTTGGCCCATCTAGTTTCTCCCGTCTAGTTTTTGCCTTGTCTAGTTTTTGGCTGTGTCTAGTTTAGCTCTTCTAGTTTGGGCCATGTCTAGTTTTGGCCTGTCTAGTTTTGGCCCATCTAGTTTTGGCCGTGTCTGGTTTGGCCCGTCTAGTTTGAGCCATGTCTAGTTTCTTGGCCCGTCTAGTTTTTGGCCGTGTCTAGTTTCTGGGCTCATCTAGTTTGGGTCCATCTAGTTTTGGCCTGTCTAGTTTTTGGCTCATCTAGTTTGGGCCACGTCTAGTTTGGGCCTGTCTAGTTTGGGCCAGTCTGGTTTTGGCCCGCCTAGTTTCTTGGCCTGTCTACTTTTTGGCTTGTCTAGTTTGGGCCATGTCTAGTTTGGACCATGTCTAGTTTTGGCCATGTCTAATCTTGGCCCATCTAGTTTTTGGCTGTGTCTAGTTTTGGCCCGTCTAATTTGGGCCATATCTAGTTTTGGCCCGTCTAGTTTGGGCCATGGCTAATTTGGGCCATGTCTAGTTGGGCCCATCTAGTTTGGGCCATGTCTAGCTTTGGCCTGTCTAGTTTGGGTCTATCTAGTTTGGGCCATGTCTAGTTTTTTGGCCCGTCTAATTTGGGCCCATCTAGTTTGGGCCATATCTAGTCTTGACCCATCTAGTTTGGACTGTGTCTAGTTTCTTGGCCCATCTAGTTTGGGCCATGTCTAGTTTTGGCCTCTCTGGTTTGGGCCATGTCTAGTTTTGGCCCATCTGGTTTCTGGGCCCATCTTGTTTCGGCCATGTCTAGTTTGGGCCATGTCTAGTTTCTTGGCCCATCTAGTTTTATCACCCGTCTAGTTTCTGGGCTCGTCTAGTTTGGGCCACATCTAGTCTTGGCCCGTCTAGTTTTTAGCCATGTCTAGTTTGGGCCTGTCTAGTTTTGGCCTGTCCAGTTTTTTCACCCATCTAGTTTCTTGGCCATGTCTAATCTTGACCCGTCTAGTTTGGACTGCGTCTAGTTTCTTGGCTCGTCTAGTTTGGGCCATGTCTAGTCTTGGCCCATCTAGTTTTGACCCGTCTAGTTTGAACTGTGTCTAGTTTTTTCACCCATCTAGTTTGACCAGTGGAAGCTACTCTGTAGTTGCAGTGTGTGGGCTTCTCATTGCAGGAGACCTGGGTTTGATCCCTGGATCAGGAAGATTCCCTGGAGAAGGAAATGGCAACCCACTCCAGTATTCTTACCTGGGAAATCCCATGGACAGAGCAACCTGGCAGGCTACAGTCTATGGGGTCGCAAAGAGTCAAACATGACTGAGCGACTGACACACACATTATATTTTTAGCTTCCTGCTGCTAAGTCGCTTCAGTCGTGTCCGACTCTGTGCGACCCCATAGATGGCAGCCCACCAGGCTCCATAGTCCCTGGGATTCTCCAGGCAAGAACACTGGAGTGAGATCCCATTGCCTTCTCCTTGAGCTCCCTAGTCGTGTCCAACCCTCAGCGACCCCATGGACTATAGCCTTCTAGGCTCTTCCGTCCATGGGATTTTCCAGGCAGGAGTACTGGAATGGGGTACCATTGCCTTCTCCGTGAGCTCCCTAGTAGTCTTCTTATATTTTATTCCATTCTTTCACTTCTTGTCACAGCTGACTTCAGCTCCAGTTCCATAAATGTGGTGCCTCCTAAATCCGACTCTTCAGGTCAACACTGTCTGCACCCCGCTTCTGGCTCCTGCCATAAGCAATGTCCTGAAGCCTCACAGCTTCGTGTGTCCCCTCCTTTTTGGCACACTTTTTTCTGTAACCCTGTAGGTTTCTCCCATGTATTCAGCCTTGGACGTGGGCTGGTTTATTCAGAACCAATGTTTGCTGACAAAACCTGCGTGGATTTCCATCAGCCCCGCTGTCATGCATTTGGTTGCTTCTTAAATCCTTGTTGCCATTTGTAGTTAAAACATTGTTTGATGCACTAATATGGATATCATTACTTATAAGCAAAATTGTGCATTAGAATATGAGAATTTTTAAATTAAATATTAAATATGGAGAATATACTGGTAAGAGGTGTGCAAATATGCGGATAAATTTTGTGGAGCTTTTATTGACTAGAAGAAAAGAATAAGACATTAGATCTGGAAAAGCAGGAATACAACACTAGCAATGTGAAGAGAGAACAACTTTGAAGCTGGCATTCAACCTTGGAGCAAAGAAATCCACGGAGGCAACCGCTCAGCTTCCTCTCCCTGTCACCGCTCACGGGACCTGCGGCACAGCTTCATGACACGGAGGTTTCCTTAAAAGCCACGCTCAAGAGAAGTGAACAGCCATGGGGAGGAAGCACTACCAGTCCTGGCTCGCCCCAGCTTAAGGGAAAACTGAAGAGCAATTTCAGGCAGAGATTTGTAAGAAAAATGTATGCGGCCAAAGAGAACTTGAGCTGCAATAAAGTAGAACAAACAGAGCCTGTGAAGTGGAGCGTGCCAGAGACCCTGTGAGCCACTGTGCGTACACTGAGAGCTGACGCGAGTGAATACGACGACGTCGTCTCATGTGTCGGCCTGCAGCCTGTGGACGGAGGGGACCTTGGACCAGACGTGCTGATCCCACCCCTGACTCGCCAGACCTGGCTGGCCCTCCAGCCCCCACAGCAGCCCACCAACCGGCGGGCCCTCACTGCCTCTGGCTGCCTTACTGAAGGATCACTCTTGCTGGTTTGAGAGTAGAAAAAAGAGTCAGAGGGCTCCTAATTTTGAGCTTAATTTCCCGGGTCTCAGGGGTTCCATCTACTGTGGTTCTGCGGTTCTGTCTCCTCTCTGGATGGCCTGACTCTCTGACACGCAAAGCAGAGAGGTACCATACAAACCCAAGGACATCTCTACCAGGGCTCTTTCTATTTTCGTTCTCCCAGAAGGACTTCACTTGTAATGACTAAACTGTCTAGACTGGAAAGCACGCTGCCTGTCCTCGCCTTCCTTTGAGTCAAACTTGGGGAGTTTCATCCAGTCTTTCAGTGGTTTCAGAAGGAAAACAGATTTGTTTTAACTTTTTATTTTGTATTGGGGTATAGCAGATTAACAATGCTGTGATGGTCTCAGGTGAAAAGCAAAGGGACCCAGCCATACATATAAGAGTATCCCTTCTCCCCCAAACCCCTCTCCCATCCAGGCTGCCACGTGGCACTGAGCGGCGCTCCCTGCACCGTGCAGTAGGTCCTTGTCAGTGATCCACCTGTACACAGCAGTGTGTACACGTCCATCCCACACAGACACCAGCTGGGAGACAGCAACAATACGAAGTAGAGAGATGGGCGCCTCAGTTTAGATTGGCTGCTATCTTGTATTTGTGAACTCAGAGGATGGCCGTTGTGGGAAGAAAATAAGGCAGGTTGGCACACAGGCGCCTCACCTGGTCCCCTCTCAACCATGCCTCTCCATCTGGCCACATCCACTTGCAATCAGCAGAGGTGTCTTCCTTGTTCTGATGATCCACTGGCCATCATTCTTAGATTTTAGAATTATTGTGAGTTTTCATCTTTTTTTATATGTCTTTATATGTACTTAGGGTGGAAAGCTGGGAAAAGAATTATTACTGGCACAAGATGTGTTATTCCTAAATAACTGAAAAGAATTATTAGCTTTATAGGGTATGTGTTATTGCATTTTTGGATGGAGAGCTTGAAAGTATTTGTCACTAAAAAAAGTCAGTTGGTAACACCTCATACATATTTTATGACAACAATGTTTTACTCACAAGGAAACATTTTGATCAATGAACGGTCAGTAGAGACGGCGCTTACTGACTTCAGACAGATTTAAGAATCAACTCTTCTCTTTATTGTAGATAGATTCGCTTTCCCTTCGTGATTAAAATTCTGAAAAACCCCCATGCAAATGAGAAAATACGCACAGCAAGCAAAAGAATGAGAGCAAGAGCAACAGCGGACAATGCAGGCCCGCGAGGCAGGCAAGGTCAGTGCGGAGACCCTGCCCTGAAAAGGGGCCACGGGAGAGAGTGCGTGTGATTATCTGAGATAAACGCAGACCCGCGAGGCGGCCAAGGCCAGTGTCTGGCTACACGCCGGGCCCGTGTGGAGCCAGGCCTGGAGACTCTACCCTCAAAAAGGGACCACAGCAGAGACTGTTTTTGAGTATCTGAGATAAATCTGACACATGGGACATGTATTCTGGGTAAAGGACTTGGAGAGCAGCCTCGTGTTACCAGAGAGAATGCTTTTACGCTATGAGCGAGTCTGAGCCAAGAGATGCCTGTATAAAGGGCCCAACAGCTGTCTCTTCCGGCACAGAGAGAACTAGGGGAAGGCCCAGCAGGAGAGCAGGTGAAGGCGACCCACCTCCTCCTGTACAAACTGCTGCAGCCACACTGCACCAACACGGGGCAGCTGGGAGGAGGGCAGTCACAGGGCAGGGAAACCGGACCACAATCCATACCGGAACCCACCTTTACGGGAGGGTGTCAGTGGTCATTCCAAAGCATGCAGTTGAGGCAGAGATCAAGAACTCAGATTGACACCTCCGAGAACAAAGGCCCTGGGTCCTGCGGTCTTGAACGCTCTGGTGTCTGGCTTTCAGTTGATGGGAAAGGGTTTCCACGAGCATCGTGCCCAGGACCTGGCGGGCTCTTAGGAGGCCTCAGGGAGGACAGATCAGTCCACACAGCAGAGAATGGAGAAGGGATGGGAGGGGCTGCAGTGAGGGCAGCCCCTCCCTGCCTCCCCCAGCGCGCTGCGTTTAGGAGCAAGAAGGCGATGGCACCCCGCTCCAGTGCTCTTGCCTGGAAAATCCCATGGGCCGAGGAGCCTGGTGGGCTGCAGTCCATGGGGTCGCGAAGAGCCGGACACGACTGAGCGATTTCACTTTGACTTTTCACTTTCATGCACTGGAGAAGGAAATGGCAACCCACTCCGGTGTTCTTGCCTGGAGAATCCCAGGGATGGGGGAGCCTGGTGGGCTGCTGTCTGTGGGGTCGCGCAGAGTCGGACACGCCTGAAGCGACTCAGCAGCAGCAGCAGCGCACACCCAGCGCAGCGCAGTTCCCTCACAGGCGTGTCCGACTCTTCGCGACCCCATGGACTGCAGCCACCAGGCTCCTCTGTCCATGGGATTTTCCAAGCTAGAATACTGGAGTGGGTTGCCATTTCCTTCTCCAGGGAATCTTCCCAACCTAGGGATCCAACTCAGGTCTCCTGCATTGGCAGGCGGGTTCTTTACCATCCAAGCCACCAGGGAAGCCCATAGGAGAAACTACCCGGGAGAAATCTCTGAGGACAGGAGTGAAGAAGAGGCAGAGGGGTGCCTCACGGTGACGGCTCTGCAAGGGAAACTGAGGCTGCGTCTCTTTAACTCACTGGCTACTCTCCTGAGTCCAGGTCAGATTCACAAGACAAACACCATCCTGCTCTCAGCAAAACGCACGCTGCTGGGGGAGTCTTACTCCCTTGAGCTGCCACCAAGCCCACCCCGACAGGACACCCTCCAGGCAGCAGATGACAGACGGGGAGGAGGAGCACCCCGCCCCGGGGCACCAGCGTCGCAGCGGCGGCAGGAGCACGGCTGAGTCTCCAAAGCAGGCCCCACGGAAGCCTTTTCTCTTGCCACTCATGGAGAAGTGTTTTCTGAGCCTGCCAGTTCCTAGAAGCGGACTAATGACTTGAACTTTCAGGATTCCTTTATAAGGAGGTCTGTAACTTAGAATCTATATCGTCCTCAATTATGCTGACCTTCAGGTCACAGCGGGTAAACTTATATGCTTGAAAGCTTAGGGTGGTGAAAGTCTGGGGAGGGAGCAAGGACCTTTCAGTACTAAAGGACTTAGATGAGGACCTGCGACAGGGTGAGAGAAAGGTCAGGCTAAGTGTGGACCGACGGCCGGAGGCGGGGAGCATGAGTCGTGATGAAATTCAGCCAGCGCTGGATGTGAGCAAAATGCAAATGCCCGTGTGATTCCAGGGGTGAATCGTATCATCGCTTTCTCCCAGCTCCAAGCACCAGACCGTGTTCCCCTTTCAAGGAGAGCAGACCCTGCCATAAAAGAGAATGGTTTGGGTTTTGTTGTGTCTGATGAAAAAGAGAAAAGGGCGGTTAGCATTAAATGTCTCCCAGGACGGTGAGGACTTTTCCATGCCGACAACCCCACTGGCTGCCACTGCCTGGGTGCCGTTTTCATCCACCTCCACAAAGGTTTTATGGACAACTTTTGACAGGTACAGACTGGGACTTGGAGAGATTCCAGTCAGGTCAGCCTTCGTTTCATCAAAGATATCCGTGATGCCCATGTCTTGTAGAATAGGGTTGAGATCGTAGCTGTCTTCCAGGGTGAACCGAGGGAAGGAGACAGCTACTCTTTTTTCTGACAAATTTTCTGAACTGCTCCAGGCCACGAGTTTTTCGTAGGTGACACTTCTTTCAAGCTACAAGAGGAAGAAGATCACGTTCAAGGTCAGATAATGAGCCCTACACACTTCAAAGGGGGGCCTGAATCTAAGCACTGGTAACAATCCTCAAGGCCTTTGCCTCAGAATCCTCTGATTTCATTTAAAAGTCCTCCAAGAAAATCTCTTTCGTCTTTAAAAGATACCAGAAAATTTGGATTCCTCTGTTCTTGGTGTCTGACAGGTTAGTGCTCAATGCCCAGCAAAGCTCATTTGGTCACGTCAGCTGAGCTTGACCAGTCCTTAACATTCTGAAGTTCAACCTCCTCTTTTAAGGAACAGAGATAATGCCACTGGAGTTTTGCAAGGATTAAGCAGACTAAGGTGTGCAAAGCACTTCCAGTAACGCGCTGTGCTCAGGCGCTCAGTCGTGTCAGGCTCTCTGTGGCCTCATGGACTGTAGCCCACCAGGCTCCTCTGTTCATGGGATTTTCCGGCAAGAATAGTGGAGTGGAGGGTCATTTCCTTCTCCAGGAGATCTTCCCAGCCCAGGGGTGGAAGCCGCGGCTCGTGTCTCCTGCATGGCAGGCGGGTTCTTCACCGCTGAGCGCCCCGGGAAGCCCCACACAGTGCTCATGAGACAAACTCGGAATAAGAGTCACTGTCACACCTGTCCCCACATCCCTGTGTTTCTGTCTCACGTCCTCTCTTCCCCACCCCCAGCCCACCAAGCTGGGCCTTCACTAATTCCCACTTCACAAGTAATCCGCTTCACCATCAGCATCTCCACTGCCGTCCAAGCACGAGGACCGAGGAAGGGGACCGAGCTGAAGGGCCTCTAACTGAGCTACAGCAAAACAGTGTGAGAAGAGGCCAGACGCCAGGGTGTTCAGGAAAAAGGAAACGCTACTTCATTTTTGCAGTTCTCAGGCTCCTCGGCTTCCAGATCCCTCGGTCTGGAGAAATCACCACGGAGAACCCTGAGACGGAGAACCCTGAGACGAACAAGACAGTCCTACCTGATGTTTCTGGCGTTTGTTCTTCAGTTCTCAGCAAGTGAGAAATGAATGTCTCATGAATTCAGATCCGTGTGCATCCCCTGATTCTCTGATAGCCCAGATACCATCCTTCCCCAAGATGATATGACAAAATATGGTGTGTGTGTGTCTGTGTGTGTGTTAGTCGCTCAGTCGTGTCCGATTCCTCGCGACCCCGTGGACTGTAGCCCGCCAGGCTCCTCTGTCGATGGGATTCTCCAGGCCAGAGTCCCGGAGTGGGTTGCCATTCCCTTCTGCAGGGGATCTTAACACCCTAGAACTGAGCCCGGGTCCCCTGCACCGCAGGCGGGTTCTCTACCGTCTGAGCCACAAGGGGCCCGAAACACGCTGTCCTCACTGTTGCTCAAGCGCTCAGTTGTGTCCAGCTCTCTGCGACCCCACGGACTGCAGCTGCAGAGACGTGCAAATGAAAGCTCACCTCTTCCAGGGCCTTCAGGTTGTCTGCAGAGCTGGACGGCAGAAGCACAACCATGTCAAGCTTCCCCTTCGTGTACGGAAGCTCCAAGATCTGCGCCTTCAGCTCGTCCACGAAGCCGACTCTGAACAGCCCGTTCTGGTTCATCATCCTCACGTTCTTCTTCTCACTCTGGGCGGACAAGGTAGAAAGTCACAACACGGCCACAAGAAGCTCACAAACCCACAGAGCCCCCAACTTCCCTGAGAACATGGTCCGTCCAGAAGAGAAGGGGCTTCCCCAAAAGTTCAGAGCACAGGGCTCCAGTCTAACGAAGCCTTTTGCCCACTGACCAGGTGGCCCTTGCTTTGCCAGCATCCCATCTTTCCATGGTTTTGGTAGGTTCTTCAGCTCCTAAGACCCCTTGTTGGTAGGATGTCCATCCAGGTGTCTACCCACAGCCTCGCCAGCTGAAACCAGCCCTGCCAGCTCCCTCGTCCTTACCTGCTCCACCCCAGCCTCTGGCCTCCTGGGACGCTCTATCCATACGGGCCTGGATGGCCTCACAGAAACAACAGTGGGAAACTTGGTTAAACACTAAGCTTCTGGGCACTAAATAACAACTCCTGCCACCTGGGCTTCTGCCAGAGGAAAGGGCGTTGTAAGCCTCATGACAGCCTCACAGTACGCGGCAGGTCACCAACCAACAGAGGGGCACGCGCCATGCTGGAGAGAACAGCGCAGCCACCCTTATGCAGAAAGTCAGAAAATGCATAAAAATAAACAAATGCAAATACCATCTCTCTCCTGGCGCTGCCTATGCTGGTAGATAAACGTATGTTCCCTATTGGGTCTCTTTTTATGCATGTATAATACTCATACATAGTTATACGTCATATATAATATACCAAATACAATAAACATAATATTGATAATATATATTTGCTCTTTTGAAATAAGGAACACAGGTTTTTGAGGCAAATAAATACCCGTGTGAATCGTAACGCATGAGTTCGGCTGAGTAACCTTTGCATGTTTCCCCCGGACTCCTAAGTAGGACCAACAATAACACCTGTTTCCGCAACGTCATTTTGGGGAAGAAATAAAGTAATGAAGGAAAAATGCTCAGTGCAGCACCTACCGCAAACTGCTCCGTAACCTTTAGGCACCGATTTTTACTAATAAACAATCGCTCTCGTAAACGCCAGTCGCAACCCAGAGACCTAAGTTCAGATGTGAGTATACATCTGCCCATCACTCCGTGGAAACTCTGAGTGAATATCTAGAAAACTGTGCTCTCCCACCTCACTAAGAGAGAAAACAGCATCAACCGTGTTTCCGCAGTCAAAATATTTCTCCCACTTGGCCTTGAAGTAGACAGCGTTCACCAGCACCAGCACGGCCTCGTTGCTGACACTGTCCTTGCTGAAGAATTCCTTGATTTTACCTTAAAAAAAGTTGCCAGAGAACATCCTAAATATGAACTGTAGCAAGAGTATTCAAGTGGACAGATTTTTAAAATGCAGTTTAGTGCTCCCAAAACTAAAGTACGTCTCATCCAGGAAGTAATCCCAGAAAACTGGTGGTGGCTTAGTCGCCCAGTCGCGTCCAGCTCATGGACTGTGGCCCGCCGGGCTCCTCTGTCCATGAGATTTCCCAAGCAAGCATACTGGGGTAGAAAGCCAGTCCTTTCTCCAGGGATCTTCCTGACCCAGGGTTCAAACCCAGGTCTCTTGCATTGCAGGTGGATTCTTTAACCAACTGAGCCACCAGGGAAGCCTAATCCAAGAAAACTAAACCCCCAAAAAAGGCAGACAGGGCAGTTTCGGATTGAAAATCAAATTTTCACTACACATCACCATCGTTCCTTCACTCAGGAAATATCTAAATCTAGGTAAAAGTTGGCAAGAATTAGGATCTTATTTCTATTTCCCTCTGAACAAACAGACTCTATTCACCATTTTTCTACTGACCCTTAAAGAAACACGGAACTAGTTGACACCCTGCTGGCACTGTACTTGGCTGAAAGGCATCTCACCTTTACGATGGAGCAAAGGACCAGAAGTAAGCACTCACAGCGTCTAAGCATTGCAACTGTTTGATGCCGCCACAACAAGCTTCGACCCAATCCACACACGGGAGCATCTGGTCCCAGCAGATCAGTGACCTGCAACGCTGGGCTTTTTCCTCTCAAATGGAAAAGAGCACCACTTCCAGTGTGTTGGGTCTTTCTTACCTTGGGATTGAGATTCGACCCAGAAGTTAATCTCTTGCCTGGCTTTTTCCGTGTCTTTCCGAAAATCAACACTTTCGACCGTCGTGTGGTAAAATTGAATCACACCATCTAAGTATTCCTGATAAATTGGGATAAATGGAAATAGTGACATAAAATCATACAATTATGCTAATAGTTTAGGAATGAAGCAGTCGTGAGAAGCCTAGCAAGAAAGAAGCACCTAGTCATTTATACTGGGCGCGTGGGGTCTCTATCTACCCCCAGACTTAATTACACAGGGACATTTCATTTCCTGCAGTGTTAATTGAGGGTATAGAATGCTTATGAGGGAGCAGTCCGCAGCTAAGACGGCACCAGCCTTCCCACCAGACTTGGACATTCCATTTGTGGAGACTCACAGCTTAGCTGGTAAAGAATCTGCCTGCAGTGCAGGAGACCCCAGTTCATTTCCTGAGCTGGGAAGGTTTCCTGGAGGAGGTCATGGCAACCCACTCCAGCATTCTTGCCTGGAGAATCCCTGTGGAGATGAGGCTGAGGGGCTACAGTCCATGGGTCACAAAGAGTCGGACACGACTGAGTTGCTAAGCACAGCACAGGACAAACAGCAAGTAACTTTAGAGGCTTTGCTGTAACCTGCTCTCAGTTGTTAAGAATTAGAACACTGATTAATTGTACTGTACAGAGTTTCTATTCACAGTGATAAAAACATTTTGGAAATAGGGTAATTATTACACAGCACTGTGAATGCAACTAAAGCCACCGAACTGCATACTTAGAAATGGTTAAAATGGCAATTTTTATGCTATAGATATTTTACCACAATTTTAAGGAATTTTGTAATGTTATATACTGAAGTCACATGAGATTTTATGTTTTTATATATATATATTTTATATTTCAATAAAGCTACTTTTAAAAAAGACATAAAATCTCATTTCCATAAGAGAACATACTAATTTTGGTCCAAGGACGCGACCCCGCCTCTTAAACACGCCCCTGACGCTCGTGTCCCACCTGTGCGTTGCTCACACCCACTCACGCTCACTGCTCTCTCCAGTGGCGAGGGAGGAAACTGAAGCCCGGATTCAGCAGTGTCTTTCTCTATTTCCAAAGCCTTTAGCCACAGAGACAGAACTTGCGCCTTTTGGCTCCAGTCTCCTTCGGGACACTGCACCGCATCTTAAAATTACAATTTCATAGGCAGGTGGCCTGATCGTGGCACAAAAGGGGGTTTTAAAGAAGCGCCTTGAGCGGTGAGGGAGGGACCAGCTGGGAGAGGAGCTACCAGAGCCTCTACCGGGCACCGTGAGTGCGAAAGACCGTCAGGGTCACAGGAGAGCGCATCCTTACCAAACCCACAGGAGCTCCAGGCCTGCAGAGGCTGTTAGCCCCATGGCCTGCCCCGCCCCGCCCCGCCCATCCGTCAGGGGCCTCCTAAAGTGTGCAAGTGGACCACTGGGAGGAGGGCTACAGAAGGCGTGGGAGAGAGAGAGGCAGGTCCTGGACATCCCGCCGTCACCTCCTCCCGCCAGAGTTTGGGCTCTAGACAGCGGGTGAGAAATCCAGCTGCCTGGTGGTTTTGAAATAGTTTAAGTCAAAGGGTGGTTTTAATCAGCAGTCACGCCTAACTCACCGGGCAGATTGGGAATTCTCGCTCCCCATAAAGCCTGTTGGCGATACTCAGGGTGTAATCGACTTTGATCCTGGCTAATTTGGAGAGAAGCTGCCCGAAACAGCAGCTGAGCAGTCCACTCTCATCCTTTGAGGACTCGGTCTAACAAAAGAAGAAGCAAAACGTGATCGCAAATAAAACGCGTTAAAGCCGCCTAAAGCGAGCTGTCATTTCGCGCTGTTACCAGGCGGGGGAGCAAGCGGAGACGCAGCGCGGGACGGAGGGTGGGCGCGGTCCCTGTCCCGGCCCCCCCCCTGGATCCGGATCAGGCGGGAAATACGGAAACGGGGACTCCGCAAAGCACACCGCATTTTGGATGAGTGTGCCTTGTTCTTCTCTGTTTGCGAAAAGAGTCGAGAAAGAAACTTCCTAACGTAGGAGGATATATAAACTGGAGAACATCTTTGCAGTTCCTGGTATAAGACAACCCGGACTCCAGCAGGAAACAGCAGAAGTGGAGAGAGCACTTGGGAGCTGCTTCCCCAGCCCGCCCTCCTCCGCCTAGCTCCATCCTGGGGAACCGTGGCCTGTAACCCTAGGTGAGTCCTGGGACTAAGATTCTAGACCCTACTCTGTACAGCCAAGGACACACAAGACGCGTAAGCAGAAAGGAATTGGGTCACTGGGGATTATTGCTGCGGCTGCTGAGGCCTGCCAGGATCTCACGGAGGAGAAACGACTGTGGACAGCCCGGAGGAGCACTTTGGGCGGAGGGGCAGAGTTCACGGTGGCCCACCTGCAGTGTCAGGGGCGCCGGCACTTCCTTCTGCCCTTCCCGGTTGCTGTCCGCAGGCCCTTCTGGCTCTGCTTTCTTCAGGCAGGGATCCGGCGCGTCCCCTTTACTCCGGGAAAATTCGTTGAAGTGCAGTACCTGCGCAAGAGTGGAGACGGGGTCTTTCAGACGGCACAGACAGCAGGAAGGCTGAGCAGCTTCAGAAACATTTTTATAGTGGCGATGGTAAGGGTTACAGAGTCAGACAAAATAATCACTAACGGTTTAAAGAAAGGTGGCAGCTGGGGAAGGACAGGGTGGGACGCGCTGAGAGAGCAGCATGGGGGCAGGTATATTCCCTCATGTAAGTTAGACAGCCTGGAGGGCTTGCTGTCTGACCAGGGAGCTCAGCCTGGGGCTCCGTGAGAGCCGAGAGGGGTGGGAGGGGAGGGGGTTCGGGGGAGGGGACAGTGTATACCTGTGGCTGATTCATGCTGATGTTTGGCGGAAACCAACACAATATTGTAACGCAATTATCCTCTAATTAAAAATAAATTTTAAAAAGAGAAAGGTGCATGTTTCTTTTGACTCAGGCTGTGAAGTGGAAGGACGGGGAGTAAGCGGAACGCTGCGCCCCTGCACTTAAGAAAGAATGTAGCCAAGCTAAAAGATTATCAAGGCATCCACAAATCACGCTTGGCTATGAGGTGGCCTGAATTGACTAGAAGTGTAAAATACACATCGGATTTTGAAGACTTAGTATGAAAAAAAAAGAATATAAAATATTTTCTTTAAATGTTTTAACTGATTGCATGTTGATATGATAACATTTTCAAGGTATTGGGTTAAATAATATATTTTATTAAAATTAGTCTCGTCTATTTTTATACTTTCTTAGCATGGCTACTAAAAAGTTTTTAATTACATAGGTGGCTTAGATTATATTTGTGTTAGACTGCACTGATATAGAGCTTCAGATCAGTAGAGCAGAAGATAAGTTATCCAGCGCTTTGCAGAAAAATGGGAGACAAGAGGGGTATCTGGCATCATCAGGGTAGGTCTGCTCTGACACCCAAGAGCCTGGAGAAGGAGCATCTGAAACCTGGCCTGGAGGGTGCGGACTGCACCCTAGCCGAGTGTGGCTAATGGAGTAAGGGGTGTGTGTGCATGTGTGTGTGTGTGTGCGTGTGTGCGCACACGCGCACGGGCACGCTAAGTCGTGTCCGACTCTTTGTGACCCCGTGGACTGTAGCCCACCGGGCCTCTCTGCCCATGGGATTTTACAGCCAAGAACACTGGAGCGGGTTGCCATTCCCTTCTCCAGGGGATCTTCTGGAGAAGACTGAACCTCCCTCTCCTACATTCCCTGCGCTGGCAGACAGATTCTTTACCACTGCGTCTCCTGGGATGGAGTCACACACCAAATCAAAGCACGTGAATAAAGCAGAGTGACCCCAAACACCTGCTGCCTCAATCCAGTACTTCACTCGTCCATTTCAGGGCCACGGCTGTGCGCACACCTAGCCTCTGCCCTCTGGACTAGAGCAGGGAACCATAAGGCCGGCCTCAGGAGCCTGTGCTGTGAACAGGCTGTAAGCAGGCGGAGAGCACTCATCCAGCCTACACCTTTGTGTTGGGTTGCTGCTCTAGGACAGAGTCCTGCCCTCCAAGAGGTTACATTCTAGTGGGAGAGGGATGAAGTAGTAATTAACTACTCTAGGCAGTGTGTCGGGAGATGGAAATGCGTGTGCGGGGAAGCAGCTGGGACAAGAGGGAGTCTTATAGTGTCGGGGGTCAGTACGCAGCCTGAAGGGGCTTCCCTTGTGCCTCAGACGGTAAAGAATCTGCCTGCAGTGTGGGAGACCCAGGTTCAATCCCTGCATCAGGAAGATCCTCTGGAGAAGGGTACAGCTACCCACTCCAGTATTCTCTTCCTGAAGGGTCCCATGGACAGAGGAGAATGGAGGGCGATAGTCCATGAGGTCACAAAGAGTAGGAGAGGACTGAGCAACACACACACGCACACACGCACACATGCACACGCACGCGCGCACATGCACACACACATGCACACGCACGTGCGCACATGCACACACACACAGACACACGCACACGCATGCACACATGCGCACACACACACACACACACACACACACACATGCAGCCTTAGACTGAGAAATCAAAGTCGATCTGTTTGAGAAGGTGAACTCTGATCATAGTCCTGAAGCGGAGATTAGGTTCTAGATCAGTCACCTAGGGGCATGGGATGGAGCAAAGGCCCTAAAGCAGGAGTGGGTGTGGATTTCCCAAGGAAGGGGTAGGGGGTCGGTGGGGTGGGCAGTCGGTGTGGCCATAGAGAGGGGAGGTAAGGGAGAGAGAGTCCCCAGGTTACCCAGAACCCGGACCCCCAAACCCTCACAGGCCACTGGAAGAACTCAGGCTTCTGTCACTAGGAAAATGGAGGTCCGGGTTTTGAGCCAGCAGGAAGCAGGACCTGACTTTGGTTTGAAACAGTCTTTCTGGCACCAGGGCTGAGAACACTGACAGTGGAAGCCAGGCCGCTTGCGAGGATCTGGGTCCAGGCGCCAGGGGCAGGCGTCAGGGAGGTGGTGGGGAGGGCCGAAGGCTTAGACACGTCTCACAAGAAAAGCCAGCCGTCCTTTCTGACAAACTTGATGTGAGGTGAGAGAAAGACAAGGAGGACACCAGAATCTTTCACCACTGGGTACATAACTGGGGCTTAATACACATTTATTTAACGGAATGAGTGAGAGAGAAACCACACGCACATATTCACCAATACTGGTGGTATCGGTATCAATAATTACATAGAGAAAACGCACCAGCCATGCAGACAGACAAGGGCTTCCCTGGCCGCTCAGTCGGGAAAGACCTGCCTACGGTGCAGGAGACATAAAAGATACGGGTCAATCCCTGCGTCGGTTAAGATCCCCTGGAGAAGGGAATACAACCCACTCCAGTATTCTTGCCTGGGAAATCCCTGACGGGCTCCAGCCAATGAGGTTGCAAAGAGTCAGACGCGACCGCAGTGGCTGAGCACGCATGCCCACGGACAGAGGCAGGAGAGCAGCTGTCAGCAGGTGAGACGGAGCAGGCGTCCTCAGGGAGCCGGGGGCGCCCCTGAGCCTGGAATTAGGTTGGACTGAAGAGAAAGCAGGGCATGCCCAGTGAATGAATCTGGGGGCAAATGCAATTCCCAGCAAGTCCCGGGCGCAGGGAACAGTCAGGCTTGCCAAGGGATCGGCCGACTCTGCGCCCGGACGCAGAGCGAGGTCCGCACCTGGTCGATCTGGCGCGCGCTGCCGCTCCTGGCCCCCAGGCGGACCATGCCGAGCGCGGCGGAGAGGCTCAGCGGGCAGAAGAAGATGTTCTTCCGACAGTCATCTCTGCTGATCTTTTGGAACAGATCAAAGCAAAACTTGGTGTTTGCTGCGACGAGAGAGTCCATCGTGAATCCGATGACAGTCTGCAACAAACAAGAAAACAGAGCGAGAGAGAAGCGGCCACCAGGGCGCAGTGATCAAAAGTTGTCGCTCGAGACACCCAAGACACAGCCGGGCACCGTCAGTCACTGGGTCGTTAAAAGCCGGAAAACTGAGGCCATTATCCTCGTGGCAGATACAGAGTTGTGGATACTGATGCTGCTTCGGAGCGAGACCTGCATTCCTTAAGTGCTGTGGTCGGTTTACCGGCCTGCCCTAACCAACTGCTGCAAGCCAGGTGACCCAAAGAGCAGAAATGGATCTTCCCACGGTCCTGGAGGCCAGAAGCCCAAAACCAGAGAGTTCTTCAGAGACTCTCAGGGAAGATCCGTCCCGTGCCTCTCTCCCAGCCCCCTGCCCCTTGCGGAGACATCGCTCCGACCTCGGCCCCCATCTTCACGTGGCCTTCTTCCCTGTGTCTTCCGTGTGTGTCACATACAGACACTCGCCTTTGGTTTGAGGCTCACCCTAATCCAGCACGAACTCACCTTAACTTGTTTACATCTGCAAAGACCCTACTTCACATAAGGCCTCATTCACAGGTACCAGGGATTAGAGCTTAAACGCATCGTTAGGGAAGTTCTACCTTCTTTGCTGTAGAACTGCCTTTGACTAGGTAAATAAAGTCACAGGCTACCATTTCCCCAAGGCCAAGTTGACAACCAAGGTCATTCCACCTTCTCCTAGGTGTTTCCCCAGTTCCCTCCCCTCTGTGTTTACAATGTCAGAAACGTCCAGATGGTCATCTGGGTCCGTGTCCACTGGCACATTCTCACCTCCTGACTCATTCCACACACAGCCTCCAAGACATGGGGCTCTGAAGTCATTGGCATTGTTCAAGATAACAAGCCTTGAAAGAACCACTAATAAATTCTAAACCTTGCCCACCAGAAGTCTATTCCAGAAGAATCAAGACTCTTGGGGAGCCTTCAGCTTGGGCCCATCCTTCTCAGGGAGATGTCCTTTCTTCCGTCTTTTTGCCTGTGACGACTGTGGCGTTCCAAGATGGAGACGTAAGCCCTCTTATTTGTGTTTTCACCTCTAGACTTGAGCCCCACAGTAAGTGTTAGGGAATAGCTGCTGCGTCTTTAGCATCTTCCCACTTTAGACCTTTTTAAAAAAATTTGTGTGTGTGTGTGTGTGTGTTTTTATTTCGTTGACCACACCATGCGGCATTGGGGAGTTCCCCAACTAAAGACTGAACCCGAGCCCCTGCCCTGGAAGTGCTGGATCCCAGCCAGTGGGCCGCCAGCCAAGTCCCAAGTATGGACCTTTTTAGTCTATAAACCCTAATTCAAAAAGATAGCATTAGGCAACTTTTTAAAACTGTGCCAGATGTATGTTTTTTATATATTAGCTTTAATCCTACTCTGCAAGTTAGATACTGCTGCTGCTGCTGCTGCTAAGTCACTTCAGTCATGTCTGACTCTGCATGACCCCATAGAGGCGGGCTCCCCCATCCCTGGGATTCTCCAGGCAAGAACACCAGAATGGGTTGCCATTTCCTTCTCCAGTGCATAAAAGTGAAAAGTGGAAGTGAAGTCGCTCAGTCGTATCCTACTCTTAGTGACCCCATGGACTGCAGCCCACCAGGCTCCTCCGTCCATGGGATATTCCAGGCAAGAGTACTGGAGTAGGGTGCCATTGCCTTCTCCGAAGTCAGATGCTATCACTCCCTTTTTAGAGATGACGAAACTGAGGAATTAAATCCCACTTGTGGACTTCTCTGGTGGCTCAGTGGTTAAGAATTGTTACCAGTGCCAGGGACACGGGCTCAGTCCCTGGTCCAGGAAGACCCACCATGCCTCGAGCAGCTGGGCCCGAGAGGCGATGACTGCGCTTCTGCCCCTCGAGCCTGCGCCCCACACAGGAAGCCGCCTCCACGCAGCGCACCCGGAGACCGCCGCATGCAGCAGCGAAGCCCCAGCACAGCCGGAAGCAGACTAGTCGATTTTTGAAACTTCCACGGGTTTACCCAGATCAGTGCTCCCTCCGCCATGCTTACTGTCTCTGCTAAGCTGCCCTTCGACGTCAGACCTGCTGACCACACACTCGCCTGCTGCGTAAGGGTACTTTCTCCTCTTGCCTTAGCTTTTGGTCCATTTTTAATGTCACATTTTTTTTCTGCCAAATCTGTCCATAACTATGTTTCTCATTTTGTGCTATTAATACTGGGTTCCGGTAGGGTTTCCAAGAAACATATGTTCCTGGTACGTCTGGAAATTCAATAATGCCTCACACCTCAGAAAGCTAAACTTGGTGTTTGAAAAATATCTCCACCTCCAACACATTCTGCCTATAAGCACAGCTCACGTAGTGAAGAGTCGACTAAGAAAGTAGAGAAATCAAATAAATTTTAAAATAAATGAGTTGAGGGCATTTCACAGGCTTTTGTAAATCATAAAATTTTTGATAAAAAACAGACTTATGTTTTTTAAAGCCTTGGCTGTACAACCAATGTTGATATTTGATCAAAATATTTGGAATGGGAACTTCCTTGGAGGTCCAGTGGTTAAGACTCTGCACTCACAACGCAGAGGGCGTAGCTTCAATCCCTGATCAGGGAACTAAGATCCCAAATGCCACGTGACCTACCCAAAAAAAAAGTTTGGTATCAAGGGAGGGGAAGGCGATGGACATTCTGGCTATTTATTCTCTGCTATTAAGACATTTGAGACAGACAATATTGAAGAGAAAAATGGACTTGGATTAAAAGACTGAATGAGCCCAGCCCAGCCCTCGGCTCCCAGCTGTTTGCACAGCATCACCTTGTTCCCTGGTGTGGATGTGGCCCAGAGTGAAAGGGTGCAGCTTTCTGGCATGACAAGGCACAGACCTCAACAATTAGTGTCTTACCTGCTTTAAAAAGAGCAGGGTTGTTCATGCCGGCCACTCCCTTCTTCCCCAGATTAAAGAAATAAACGAGGCCGGCAGAGGTGGGGGAACCCGTACAGGACGACACACTGGCAGAAAAGAGAGGAGGCTGAGCCCCGCCCCGCCCCGCCCCGCCGCGCCNAGGGGACAACAGAGGATGAGATGGCTGGATGGCATCACTGACTCGACGGGTGTGAGTCTGAGTGAACTCCAGTAGTTGGTGGTGGACAGGGAGGCCTGTCATGCTGCGATTCATGGAGTCGCAAAGAGTCAGACAGGACTGAGTGACTGAAATGAACTGAACTGAACTGAACAGGCAATGTCAAGAGAAGAGAAAGTAAATAAGGGAAGGTGAATATTTATTTCAGGTTGTGTCACTTAAGAGTTCTTGAAAATCATATAATTCTTACCAAAGCAATTTTTGCCAGAAAAATATTCTCATTTTTATGATATGGACTACCGTGTTATGAGAAATTATATGTAAAATTCTTAGTGCACAGCAGTGCCTCATTAAATGATAGCTATTGTTGTTGAATGTCTCTATTCTAGAGGTGTTGCACATCTTCACTTATATATCGACCCCTCTAACACAAATACACACAAAAATATACTAGAATACAAGATGTGGAACAGCAAAGAGTTTATCTCTTTTTTCTCCTGCTGAATCTCCTAGTCCCTAGAAATCGTTCTGGTCCATAATGAGACCAGAAAAAAAAATATTTTTAATGAGGGAATAAATGAAAAATAAGATGTACTGACTCCATTTGGAAGCTGAAAAAGTTAAAGTATCCCGACTAAGATCCTATGATATGATGCCAGTGACATAGAGAATCCCTCTGTACTTACTGCTATATCCTGAGACTAAAGGATAGCTCACTTGTGATATGTTCCTCTTGACCTGAAATGTTATGCTTCACTTTTCTTCAATCAACTGAAGTTCGATCCAACTTCCCTGTGTTTCTAAACTGGTTTAGGTTTTCTGTGCAAATAAGTACAAGTAGTCCATCTCTTCTCAAGGGATTGGCTCTATCAATTTACAGTGTTCCTAAACATACTGAGTAGACAGGCAGATATTGCTTTCAAAAATTTCAAAGAAAAAGAACTAAAGAAGAAAACTATCATTTGACACCATCTCTTCTTATTGATCCACACAGAATTCACTATATTTTAACAATATGTAGTCTTCCATATACTCCAGAACTTTGAAAAGTGCTGCTGTTTAACTCACTATTCCATCATTTGTTTAATAATAATCAGCTCATTTTTCCACTTTACTTATTCAAACAAAATATTAATTTTAAACTGTTTAAATTATTAATAATGCTTATAACTCATTTATTCAACAGGGATAGAATTTAATGGAGTGGCCCCTTAGAAAAATCCATAAAGGAGACAAGGGAAGTTAAATGGGCAATCTTCCTGTACTTCAAGTGAGCAATATAACACAGACCTTAGGAACATTTAGAAAATAATAAAGACAGTACATGATTAAAAGCCATAAGGAGAGACTATGATAATAAGTGTTACAGACACTCACAGTATTTAGAGATCGGGGGTTGGAATGATCAGAAAGTTTAATAATGGAGGAGGAATTTTAACAGGAGACTTTTAACAGGAGACTTGAAAGATCTGTACTCTCTCCATACTCATTTTCTAAACATTAGCCACAGCAATGAACATGGTACATTTAGAGAACAGTAAGGAACTCTGCTTGGCAGATGGTTCAGAAGCAGCCTTTCAGGCACTCCCAGCACCTACCAACCCATCAGGCTCACAGCTCACACAATAACTCCCTGTTATCAGAGACACAGAGACTTTGGCCCACCTCTCTCTCTTAATGCTTATGTNCATGGTACATTTAGAGAACAGTAAGGAACTCTGCTTGGCAGATGGTTCAGAAGCAGCCTTTCAGGCACTCCCAGCACCTACCAACCCATCAGGCTCACAGCTCACACAATAACTCCCTGTTATCAGAGACACAGAGACTTTGGCCCACCTCTCTCTCTTAATGCTTATGTTCAGTTCAGTTCAGTTCAGTTGCTCAGTTGTGTCCAACTCTTTGTGACCCCATGAATCTCAGCACGCCAGGCCTCCCTGTCCATCACTTATGTTAGGTAGTTAGAATATGGAAAAGGAGTCCAGAATGGTGGCGGCTAAAAGACAAGGAAGGGAAAAGCCCGCAAAAATAGAACAAAGGAAGATCCAAGAACTAGAGTGAGGACCTCAGGTAGAACAAGCAGCACTCCTGGCTAGCCAGATTTACATAGGGCAGGCCCAGGGGGAGGAAAAAGCAAAGAGAGAAGCCAAAGGGCCAGGGGTCTCTTTCTCTCCTCCGTGCTTGGGCATGCTCATTTTCTCTCTCTCTCTCTTCTCTTCACATCTTTTGGGTCGGCATGCCATCATGCCTTAAGGACGTATTTTCCTTTATGTTCTAAATAAAACTGAGGGAGCTGTAACACACTGTCCAAGAGCTGTGATGCACCGAGGGGTTTAATGTCTGTTGCCTCAAATTTTTGTTGTGACAAGACACAACCGAGGAAAATTACCCACTCCCCTAACACTTAGACCCTGCCAAAGGGTCAAGGAGGAGTATTTGGGGGTACTGTACTTCATTCAGTACCATTTCAAGAAAGCCCTTATGAGAAGGTATGATATCCTTAATGGAAATTCTTGACTACCTCAAATCGTCCACTTATAAGCACTAGAATAAGAACAAGTTTTAAGAAGAATATTTATTACAAAAATTAAATGGAGACTTGTGCATGAGTTGATATTCTTGCAAAAACTTAACAATTCTTGCTGCTGCTGCTGCTGCTAAGTTTCTTCAGTCGTGTCCGACTCTGTGTGACCCCATAGATGGCAGCCCACCAGGCTCCCCCACCCCTGGAATTTTCCAGGCAAGAACACTGGAGCGGGTTCCCATTTCCTTCTCCAATGCATGAAAGTGAAAAGTGAAAGTGAAGTCACTCAGTCGTGTCCGACTCTTAGTGACCCCATGGACTGCAGCCTACCAGGCTCCTCTGTCCATGGGATTCTCCAGGCAAGAGTACTGGAGTGGGGTGCCATTGCCTTCTAATACTACACACATGCCTAGGAAGCTCCGTGGACCAAATACAACAAGCTAACTGAAGACAATGCTTTTATAGTCACCCTTTGTTAAGAAGAATCATAAATTACCAACACAAAGAATAAAGTAATATGATTTTGCATGCTGAAAAAATCTGCACAGAGAATATGTGAGAGGAAAAAATATGAAATAGCTTCTTGTAAAGGACAAAAGCAGTTGTGATAGGAAAAAGTATAACTAGGTGCTTAGTTGACTTTCACCAAGGATCTAGCTAGTTTTAGAATTGTCAGAACTGCAGACAGCATCATTCCTTACTGAGTTTTCAGTTACATATCTCTATTCACAGTTAACACCTGTCTGTCAGGCAAGTGTTGCACTCCTGAGAGGCACCTCAGGGATTGGGGAGAAATCTATTCCAAAGGGACCATATTCTTTATTAACATCAATCAGTCCACATCTGAACACCACCCCTCACTGTGACTCTACTGATTTCCTACTGGACATGTACTCACAATGCCTTGCTTTGTCAGACTTTTCAATCACTTTTTTTAAAAAAAGAAAGAAAAGAACAAGGAAAGAGAGAAATAGTATCCACATCCTAATAAGCATTTCTTCAAGTACCTGATTATTTGTATCTTCTGTGGTGCCCACTGGCAGGGGTGGGGACAGAGAGGAAGGGGTAGGAGTCAAATATGTAGTGTATGCATTAGTGAGAAATTCTCTGTTCTTATAAGCTTGAAATATAGATTTATCACTTTTAAAGTGATTTTCCTATATAATAGTAAAGGAAATGGAAAAACAAGGTAGGGGCATTGAACTTCGTGCTTGTGTGTTCAGTTGCGTCTGACTGTTCCTCACACCGTAAACTGTAGACCACCAGGCTCCTCTGTCCATGGAATTTTCCAGGCAAGAATACTGGAGTGGGTTGCCATTTAGTACTCCAGGGGATCTTCCTGCAGGGGATCAAAACTGCATCTCTGTGTCTCTTGCATTGGCAGAAAGATAGTTTACCACTGTACCACCTGACTGAATCTGGACCATCTTCCCTACCACTCCCCCCCAAAAAATACTCTTTTGTACTCGTTTCATCTGTACTATAGGCATCCAGAAGTCAGATCTAATGTAATACTCATTTTCATTCCCCTAAAGACATGTCACCAGGTACAAGCAAGGGGCTTAATAAAAAAATTCCTTTAAAAAATTTTTTAATGGAAAAATGCTGCCTCAAACAGAGGGCAATCCATTACATCCCAAATTCTATCTTTAGCAGTGATCACAGATAATCTGCAGGCTAGTATTCTTTTTATTTTTTATAACAATCTCAAAATACTGAAATAAAATAAAAAATATTCCTAGCTTAATTTTTTAGAGCCCTTTTTTGGCCCAGTTACCTATATAGTTATCCAAAGATGGTTTTGCTCCCTGTTCAGAGCCAACTATGGGTTATTCTATTTACTGAAACACACTCTCAATTCCCCTATAATTTAGAGAAGTTTTAGATAATAAACATTTTTAAATTCCCTCATAAGATTTTTCTAGAACATATATTCAACCTATATTTATAATCAAAATTAGGATATACCCTGAGTTCAGAAAATACATTTCCCACTATAGATTTTTTAATATAATTTCTGGATTAGATTGAATATTTTGATAAAAAAGATGAATTTTAAAAGCAATCAATTTTGATAGCCATAATCAAATAATTCTAGAAGTACTGAATAAACCTGCATGAGGAGATATTAGACATCCTAAAATAATTTAATTACTGAAAATAAACACTGACTTGGTCTAGGTTAGTTATATTATTCAAGTTATGCAACCACATTATTTGAATGCCAGTTAAATATAAACAATATCTAGTTTCTAGACTACTAGAACTATGCAGTGAATCATTACATAAAAGGCATAATAAGATAGCTCTGTATTGTTGAGAGATAGTATCATATTCTGGAAAATATTTTTTTCTGGATTTATATAATAAAGTATCTAGTGAAGGTTTCTTTTTTCCCATATATCCAGTTATTAATTCAATAAATAAATTCTGGGCATTTATTTCATATTTGGTTGAGTGGGCGACAAGGTTACTTCTCTCAAGGTAATCATCTAGTACCAAGAAAACACACACATGTGAAGAACAAATGGAAATTAAAATGATATAAGATACTATGTGTTAGGTTTTCTGAGATAGATTTTTAAATCTATTGATGTTTCAAAGGCTGGGAAGCTCCTTCTACCCAGGGAAATCAGAGAAGGACTTTTAAACCAAGGCTTGGTCACACAATCTAAGTAGGATTTCAAGAGCAATGATGAGCATTTAAGTTAAAGAAATGAAAATGCAGAGGTTTAGAAGTAAGGAATACATGTATGAAAACAGTGAGAGATCAAACTAGTTAAGTAAGTTAGAGCCTGATCCTGGAGAGCCTAAAATGATATGCCTTTGACTATAGATTTTATTTGAAATGAAACGTGTGAATTTTGAGCAGAGCACTGGGAGCTGCCCTCAGGAGGAACACAGAACCATCGCTGGACAGTTCTTCCCCAGAATGCCTGGAAGACCAGGTCTAGGGTATATCTTCCCACATCTACTACATGCCAGGCACTCTAGGTCCTGGGGAAACAATGTCCATAATCTACGGATAAAGAAAGACAATGGCAGGGGTAGAAAATTTTTCTCTTCTTCCGTTCGAGGTTCTTTGACTGACATAATAACTAAATTAATGTAAGACAGATTAGCAGAATAAAAACAATTTAACTTTGTAGGTTCAGGTGGTGGTTTAGTCGCCAGGTCGACTTTTGTGATCCCATGGATGGTACTCCGCCAGGCTCCTCTTCCCATGGGGTTTTCCAGACAAGAAGATTGGAGTGGGTTGCCATTTCCTTCTCCAGGGGATCTTCCTGACCTAGGGATCAAACCTGGGTCTCCTGCACTGCAGGCAGATTCTTTACCAACTGAGCTACCAGAAGACCAATAAATACATAAGACTCAAAGAAGTGACCAAAGGACATTCTTATATCTTTCAGACAAATAATAAATTTGTGAAGACTTGAGAAGACAAATTGCGGAATAAGTAGCATCTGGGCCTTAACTTCCCTACCTCCAGTGATAAGGCTATCTTCTACCTCCTGGAACTAGGGTAGTACATTTCACATGAGAGGTTTATTTCCTGCTTCCAGGGAACCAAGGAGGGTTAGAGTGCCCTTCTTGTACTGGCTGTTCCTCAAGTACCTACCCTTAATTCAAGACGAAATACCAAAGTGGCATATTTAGAGATGCCATATTCTACTTCCATTCATAGTAATAAAAAGGTAGAATAAATAAATTAAATAAGTAGAAAGATGCAAATAAACAATTTAAACAATAAACTAGACCCAGTATTCACATTTTAAGTGAAAAAAAAAATTTATCTGAAGCTCTTGGCTCAGTATTTGTCATGAAGTCAAAGCAATTCTACAATATACTTCTGCACTGATATACTTGGGTATAAACCATCTCTTTCTTTCCTTATGGTTCATTATTTCATTACTCAGATACAGAAAAGCAACTATTTGAAAAACTTCATAATTCTGGCACATGAAGATAAAAAGCAAGCTGTTTATGTATAACACTCAAATAAAGAATTGGTTCTGCTTTTACTGTTAAAAAAAAATCAAGGTGAATGATCTCTTTGTCATTAAACAGAGGAAGCAGTCAGCTTATTTTATGATTTCCCCATCCTTCTACCAAATACTGCATTAGACACAGCTTAGTATTATCTACCTGTCTTTGATAGGAAAGTGTGATTTCTGGGAAGTCATATCATTATTGCAAACTGAGGAGATTTTTAAACAACAATCAACAAGTCTTTCCACACTTTTCTCAAATATTTCATTTCCTCTGAAGTCTGTTAAGAGTTATCATCTGCCATTTGCGTCATCTGTTTCCAAGTTGGCCTACAATATGACGAGAGGTAAAATTCCAGGACCAAGAAGGCTCTGTCATGGTTTTCAGTGAAGAAAAAGGTAGAGGAGTCCTGACAAGGCACTCTCTCTGTTCAGGGGTGTTACTGGGCAGATGTGGGCTGTGATTTTTACAGCAGGATATGGAAGTCTAGTATAATACGTGTGGTCTTTATGATGCTTTCTAGGGGTTCAGGGTAAGTTTAGATATGGGAAAGTGCTATTTCTATTGAATTTTCTGTTACACTTTGATTAAAAACCAAATATAAACTCAATATAATCAGGAAAAAAATCTGAAGCTTTTTCTCCCTGGGTATACTATTAGCTGAGACTTTAGAAGGAGAGTACATTAAGACAAAAAAAAAAAAAAGAAGTAATATGATAAAATATCAATATATCCGTGTACTAGTTGTTCTCAAACATCAAAATGCACTGTAATCACCCAAGAGATAACTAATTCAATAGCTCAAGGAAAACACTGCCCAGGAATCTATATTTTAACAATTATCCCACGAATTCAGCAATCATCTCATATATTTAGCAACCTTAATATAAGAAGTCTCCAAAGCATATTCTGAGCTCTAATGTATATCCAAAAGTGAAAAATAGTTTAGGAAATTGCAGTAAAAAGCACAATGGTGCTTATTTCAAAGTGGTAAAATTATGGATAATTGGTATTAAGTGTAGCCCTTGTACTAGAAATATTCTTTTATATATTTTTGAATTGTCTTCTATGGTCATCTGTGATTTTAAAATTTAAAAATCAAATAAAGTAAAATGTTAAAAAATTAAAGACTTTTATTCAACACATAGACTTTTGTGGTGGGAACATAGAGTGAGTACCTTAAAATAAATAGAAAATTAAGTATTTTTAAAATATGTGTCAATAGCAATTATGTATTATTCCTTTCTGCATCATAAATTTTTGTTTAGTGTAGAACACTATTAAATATTTGAAGAAGATAGAGGAGCACGAATGTATGGCTGATTGAGGAAAAAACATTTTGATGGATAAATGGAGGAATTAATGGACAGAGAAGAATGTGCAATAGATGGAGAAAAGCAACATGTTAATGAATAGAGGAGAGACCAATAGAAAGTCATAGGGTGCTTGAGGTATGACTATTTGTGTGTATGATTCTGAAAGAAGGATAGTACTTTGATATATATATATGTGTATGTATATGTATATACACATATATATGCGTATGTAAATTTATATTTAGGAGAAGGCAGTGGCACCCCACTCCAGTACTCTTGCCTGGAAACTCCCATGGACAGAGGAGCCTGATGGGCTGCAGTCCATTGGGTCGCTAAGGTTCGTGCACGACTGAGCGACTTTCACTTTCACTTTTCACTCTCATGCATTGGAGAAGGAAATGGCAACCCACT
>SJYA01003851.1:37661-58223 GCA_006410615.1 Neotragus moschatus | reverse complement strand
CTTCTATTAATAAATAAATACTTCTAAGACGCCGACTCCGTCCACGCTTCGAATCACCCTGGATCCACCTGGGCTGGTCCCCGGCACAGGACCTCTTTGATGTCAAGCTGGTCTCTCCCAACAGCCCTTCGGGGCCTCCACGGGGCTCGGAAGGTCATCGGAGGCGGCTCTCAGCATGTGTCCTCGCTCAGGACCCACAGTGTCGGGGGCATGAGGCCGCTGGGGTTCCTGAGCTTGGTTCACACCATGTGGACCATCCCCCAGAGCTCTAGAGGACCCACGGCCTCCCCAAGTCAGATTGCGTTCTGCCAGCAAAGGGGGGCACAGGACGGTGACCAGGTGGGCCACGGGCGTTGAGGGTTTTCCCGACAAGCTGCAAAGTAGCCACAGCCGTTACAGCAGCTGCCCCGCCCCCTGGGGACCGCCCTGTGCTGCCCCCGCCGACAGGCGGCTTCTCTCCCCGGGCACACGGGACTGGACTGCCTGGAGCCTGACCCCCAGCAGCCCGCCCATGGGCTTGACCAACTACAGGCTGACCCAGGGGGTCCCAGGTCAGGGGCCTCCCGGCCTGGCCCGCTGGGAGGAGCCGGGAGGAGCCAGGAGGAGGCGGTGTCCGCTGAGATGTTGAGAAAACAGGCGAATCAGGCAGAAATGCATTCAGAGGGCCCCGTGCTGTGGGCTTCCGGTTATGTAACTCCGGGAGCAACAGCGTCCCGGTGGGGAGGCTCAGCCACTGCCGGGGCTGGAGCGGGGGCGCTGCATTTCCAGACAGAGCGGCCCTGGTCTTGAATACGGTGGTGGTCCTGGGGACCTGTGCCCACGACCGAATTCATAGAAACACACCCAGCATGGAAGACCAGCTGGGAACAGGATCAGCCTGCGGTTGGTCAGCAGTTCCTTTCCTCGGCTGCTGTCCTGATCATGTGCTGTGGTTACGTGAGCCATCGCCGTGCAGAAATCGGGGTGGTGGGTAGGTGGGAACTCTGTATTATTTTTGCAAATTCTTTTGAGTCTTAAGCGATTTCAAAATAAAAGAGTTTAGAAAGAAAGAGAGCTGAGATGCTGACATGAGTGACGGAAGAGGTCTGCCTCCCCAAAGCGCTGCAGATCCAGAGATTTCCAGGCCTGGGTGGGCCCATCTGTGTTGACTGCAGGCCAAGAAGCACAGCAGGGCAAACTCCTAGTGCATAAAGCTTGGTGTCCATTTTTTATTATTTCCTTAGGAAAAAAGTCCCCCCACTGCAGAACAGCTGTGTGTAAGCGCATTTTTTGAGACTCATTACTTGTGCCAAATTTCCCTCTAGAAGGATTGTACCAATTTATACTCCCACCCGCAGCACAGGGGAGGGCTGGCTTTCCCAGTGCTTGCCAAAATTGGGTTTTAATCTTTAAAGAAGGCTTAATTTTTGCCAAGGTAATACATAGAACTTGAAGTCTTGTTATTTTTTTTCCCTCCAGGAATTCTAAATTCGTGAACTGACTGGAACCACACAATTGGCTACTCACCTGGAGACTTGAGTTTATTTATCTTTGTATTTAGTTACCTGTCTGCTTCATGAAGTTGCATTTCAGTGCTAAGCCCCTGAAGGGTCACTAAGGAAAGGCTACGTGACGTCTGCGCCCGCGTCTACTGTTTCATAAAGCCGCAGACACACGGAGGACATCACTCCTTCCACTGCTCAGGCTCTCTTCTGTATAAAACCACGCCCAAGGATTTCTTTCAGGATTCAGTGTTAGGAAAGGCTCTCATTCCCGGAGGAACACGTAAGCTTCCTCTTTTCCAGGTCGGGAGAGCCCTGTAACGGGGCATCGGCCCCAACTGTTTCAGCTGCTGGACATGCAAAGCCATTATGAGGGTCAGTTACAGCGACTGTGTCAACTCTGGTGGGAAATAAGTTCTGTTTCTCTTGTCTTTGGTCCTGACCTTCTGTTTTTATTTACTTGATGTGTTTTACATGTAAGCTGCCTCAAATCCCATGGACCAAGGCGAAGGCCGAGACTCCTCTTCACTCTGAGCTCTGCTCTTCACAGAGAGCCCCGACCTGGCGCCTGACACAGTCCTCACGGAGACATTTGCTGAATGAATAAAGGACAGAACTTGACAGCAAACTAACAACAAAATTGACGTTGGTTGAAAAGAAATGCAAGTTACTAGTTGATCCAACAGCAAGAAAATGTTACCAAGAAAAGCAGAGCTTCAAAAAGCCAAACCAGAAGGAAAAATTACCAAGAGTCTCAAAAATGTTCAGTGTTTCTATTTCTGGGAACCCAACTGAGCAAATGATCCAAAGTGCCTTCAAAATTTTAGGAACAAAGGCGTTCATTACTGAGTTGTTAAAAATAATTAAAAAACTAGAAATAACCTAAAGTCCAGTAATAGGGGAGTCAGTAAGAGAACTAAGGTGGTAGCTACTTAACATATTCAATACAAAGAGTTCTTGGGAACTGCTTGGCAGTCCAGCGGTTAGGACTCCACACTCTCGCTGTGAACCCAGGTAGGATCCCTGGTCGGGAACTAAGATCCCACAAGCCCCATGGCCCAGTCAAAAAAAGAGAAAGAATTCTTAATGACTCGAAGGAAAGTGTCTGCAGTGATGGAGAAGCAGGATACAGAGGCCGGCACTCCCCACGCTTCTCACAGTGTAAGAGGATGGGCAGGTAAGGGAGGAAATGAGCTGCCGTGTGACCAGCAATTGCCTCCAGGCTGTGTGCTGACGGCTGAATCTTATTATTTTACCTTGATTTTTCTGTATTTCCCAGATTTTCAAAAACAAGCATGTGTTCTATGATAAAAAACAAAAAAGAGTGGCGAGGCGAGGCTGACTCCCTGGAATGCCCTGGGACTCGAGCACGCTGCCGACGAAGATGCAACTCAGCTGGTCGCTGGCCTCTTTTGCTAACAGCGGTCAGGGCCCTGGAAGCGCTGTGCTGTTTATAAAATGTGTCCACAGACTCCAAGTGGCCCTTAGTTCCTCTCCCCTTGAGTATGGGCTAGACTTAGTTACTTGCTGCTAAGAAATAGCAAGTGGTGGAAGTGATACTGTGTGTCGCCCAGGATAAATGATCAAGGCACCGCGTCTTCCTTGCTCTGTCTTGAGTCACTTGCTTTTGGGTCCACACTGCCACTCTGTCAGACATTTGAGCAGCTCAGTGGAGGCCCGAGCTGGGCTCCCCAGATGGCTCAGTGGTAAAGAGTCCACCTGCCCGTGCAGGAGACACAGCTTTGATCCCTGGGTTGGGAAGATCCCCTGGAGGAGGAAGTGACAACCCATTCTGGTATTCTTGCTGGAAAACTCCATGGACAGAGGAGCCTGGTGGGCTCCAGTCCATGGGGTCACAAAGAGTACGAGGAGCAGCTGAGCCTCGTATCAGGAGGCAGGAGGGCGCGTCTTCTCCGGAGCAGACGCTCCCCTGAACAACCTACTGGACCAGCTGGTGCCCCGTGAGAGCCAGCGGCGAGCGGGGCTGCTGCAGAGGGTTCTGAGACAGGGCTCTCTCCACCCACACCCAGCCAGCTCAAGAAAGAAAAGAAAGTCAGCTGAAGGTGGGAGAGAGCCTTCCAGAAACAGTCACAGAAGGGCCTCTGGTCGCAGAGGCATCAGTCAGCTGAGAAAAGGAAGCTTCCCCTTGGTGATGGGGTGGGCTTTGGTGGGAAGCCGTGAGGGGAGAGGCCCCCAGGAAGGTCCCATAACCCCAGCCAGGCTGTCTCTTTGGCCTCCTAAGCTTGCAAGGTCAGGAAGGTCAGAGACACCTCACTGCGCTGCTCAGAAAGTGTGTGACTGGGCCTCAGCTCCTGGTCTGTGAGACGGGAACCCCAGCTCTGTTCTGGGAGGCGTCCTGAGGACTGAAGGGGGGGTCGCATGGCAATTCCTCCAGAGCAAGAGCTGGATCAGAGTCAGTCCTTCCCCTCCACCCTGTTTAATGATTTCCGTGTGGTTTTGACCCCTCCCACCCATCCTTTTCTCCGTCAGACCACAGCCTCCCTCCCCCTCCTCCAAGAAGTCCCCCTAGCATGGCTCACATCTGTGCTGTTCCAGTCGGCTCAGCTTGTCTGGGGTTGCTCCCCTGGGGATTGTTAGTTAACTTCTTGGACTTTACTTTCCTCTTCTGTCAAATGGGCACAGCAAATAGCCACCTCAGGGAGTCACCGTGGGCTTTATAAATGCACCTGAAGAAACCAGAATGGTGCCTGGCATGCTTTCGGTGCTGCGTGCTTGTGTGCGGGTTTACCACCTGCACCGTGCCGTCTCCCGCCGTGTCTGCTGAGCCCACACTAACTCTTCTGTTCTTTAGAACCATGTCGTATGCCCCCCTCCTGCCCAGAATGGGTCTTCCTGCAATGTTACTATTGAATTAGCTTTTTATAAAGTGTCTGGAGGAGATGGGTCCTGCCTTCTCAGAGCCACAGCGCGGCTTGCACGCGCCCCTCAGGCCCAGCCCCGCCCTCCCGCGCCGGGGGCTGGTCTGCGTTAGCGGTTCAGCGGCAGCACGGTTTTACCCCAGGAGAGCAAACCCCAGGGCGTCAGTCGCGGCAGCTGCTGCCCCGGTGCTGGGCTGACGGCGAGACTAGCCGGGGTTCCCGCGGCAGAGGCTGGTGAAGGGCGCGGAGCCCATGCTGAGCTCCTTCCGGTGTGCAGTCGCGTCGCCACCGTCGGCCTGCAGACGCCTCGGGAGTCTGGCCGAGACACAGTGACGCTTCGGGTCACAGCTGGCCGGGCGGCAGGCAGTCTTGGGGCCCGTTCCCTCATTCATCCCTTCCACAGACAGGAGCCGCTGCCGCGCGCCCAGCTCTCTGCTAGGTGCCGGGGTCCAGCAGGGAATGGGCGGACATGCTTGGTTTTCTGGGAGAGCTTGCATTCTGATGGGAAAGGGCACACACGTGCACACACACGCGAGGGAATGACCAAGTCAGCACCATCTGAGCCCACCTCCCACCTGTGGAACCTGATGTCACAAGCCAGGCTGAGTGAGGCGGGTGGGCAGTAGGGATGTGTGGTTTATTTAAGGGTCATGGGGAGCTGCTGGAGGGCTTTACACAGGGAAGGGACCTGTTCAGACAAGGTCACGCCGGCTTCCGGCAGAGGGCGGTGGGGTGGCAAAGGCAGCCTCAGGGCCCTAGGCAGGGAGACCCGGGGACGTGGGTCCCAGCGGCCCGCTTGAGGGCTTTCCCGGAGCAAGGATCTCCGCATCGGCAGCGCTGCTGTCTGGGCTGGGTCTGCCCTTGCTGTGGGCACCTGCAGGTGTAGGATGTTGACAGTGTCTCTCGTCTTTGGCTGCTGCCTACTGGGCGCCCATGCACTTGTCTCCAGACACGACGACCAGAGCCGTCTCAAGACATTGCCCAAGGCCCGCTGGGGACAAAGTCACCGCCGTGGGGAGTCGCAGCAGGCCCAGCGGGACCTGGTAACGAGCTGGCCGCAGGCGGCACAGAAACCTGCCCACGACCAGGAGGGGCAGGAGCGGGGGCGGGGACCACAGGCGCCCCTCAAGCCGGACGAGCTGCAGAGCTGACCAGGTGTCGAATGCTGGCCCGCCAGAGGCCGGCCTGCGCCAGGGAGGGCATAGACCGTGGGCACTGGGTTTGGGGGTCAGGCAGCAGCTTCCAGGGCAGTGGAACATCCGTCTCAAGGTTAATGATGGTGAACCGAGTGCGGCCTTCCTGGTGCTCAGGCCTCCGCGGGGCCAGACGACCTGCCCACATGCTCTGGCCTTGGGGTCGCCCTATGGTCTCGCTGTGGGGTCGCTCCGTGGTCTGGCCTTGGGGTCACCCTGTGGTCTCGCTGTGGGGTCACCCCGCGGTCTGGCCTTAAGGTCGCCCTGTGGTCTGGCCTTAAGGTCGCCCTGTGGTCTGGCCTTGGGGTCACCCCGTGGTCTGGCCTTGGGGTCACCCTGTGGTCTCGCTGTGGGGTCACCCCGCGGTCTGGCCTTAAGGTCACCCCATGGTCTGGCCTTGGGGTCACCCTGTGGTCTTGCTGTGGGGTCGCCCCGCAGTCTGGCCTTGGGGTTGCCCTGTGGTCTCGCTGTGGGGTCACCCCACCCTGTGGTCTCACTGTGGGGTCACCCCATGGCCTGACCTTGGGGTTGCCCTGTGGTCTTGCTGTGGGGTCACCCTGTGGTCTCACTGTGGGGTCGCCCCGTGGTCTGGCCTTGGGGTCACCCCACCCCCACGGTCTGGCCTTGCGGTTGCCCTATGCTCTGGCCTTGGGGTCGCCCTGTGGTCTGGCCTTGGGGCTGCCCCGTGACCACAAGGAAAAGCGCCTGCGCCGCTGCCCAGGATACGCATGAGGCCGAGGACACGAAGGGATGGTCATTGTCTTTATTCGAACACACGGGCTTCCAAACTACAGTTAATGTATCTAACAGAGCGTATCATGCAAACAGAGACCAGAGGGGACAGTGTGAGAGCAACACAGCGGCTTGCACACCCGTCTCGGCCACGATTAACCAGACGTGACTGGACAGCTGGACGGCCTCCGCCCATCGTCAGTAGGTAGGTGCTCACACAGAAGGAAACCGCAGCCGCCAGCCCTGCCTCCTCCACTCAGATTTGGGGGCTGATTGACACTGGATGGTTTTCAATTAACAATTTAAACCTGGTGTGTCCTTCAACACTCCCCCCCACCCCCATCAGAGCAAAAGCAACGATTTCACACATTTCTGATCATCTATGAAAGATATTCTGGAAGAATCTAATAGAGGAGAGACAAGGTGAATTTTTAGACTCAGAAGAATCACAGCCTTCATGGATGATTTTGAATAGTCCCCTCAAGAATCACATTTTTCCAGGGAGAGTATCAACAAAAGGCTACCAATGGTCACAGGAATAAAACTCCTGGAGTTAAGCTGAGGCAACAAGGACAGTTGTTTAATCAGAAAATGCGATGCCACCTTTTGTCTTATTTTAGAAAAACAGGCTCTTAGAAAGTAGACTTGATACTGTTTTCTGACAAACAGGTCCTGTCTGCTCACACGAGAGGACACTGATGGGCGTGTCTGCCGCTTTCTCTGGACGTTGGGGCAGTTCTGAGCTGCCTTCTCGGGGAGACCCCGAGAGCTGCACAAGCTCTTACCCTGCATCGCTGAACTTTTCCCAAATAACTGAGACCTGGGGACCCTAGGGACGGGAGACAGGGCAGAGGAAACACCCCCCTCCCAGGCCAAAAGGTGGATGCAGAGCCTTGAGGAGCCAGAAAAGGGGCCCCAGGGACCCCCCCCCCAATCCTGCAGCTACATCTGCACAGAGAACAGGAGAGCTTCTTTCTCCTGGTCCAGAGCTTTCAGACCTTAGACAGTGGCCCCCACTGCCTACAAGAAGCATCAAGGTCCTCATTCTTCCAGTCACTGTGAGGGGCTGCTGCAGCCCACTAGCGGGGGCCAATCCTGCAGCGGGGGGCCCACCCAGCTGAGTCCTCCTACAGGCTCCTAGTGATTGGAATCTTATGAAATCATTGGAATCACCGGAATCTTATGAAATCTTATGAACTCATTTTAAAATAAAATGAGTTTTATTTTAAAAACTCATTTTAAAGGAATAATTGATTTATTAAAGTTCTCTGTAAAAAAGTACAAATAGCACAGTATATTCTGATGTTCTGTGGGAATGAACAAATTAGTTTCTTCCATAAGGTTTCAAAAAGTCTCTGGAGCCTGTGGGCCATAGTGCGGGTTGTCATAAGGCTGTTTGATGACTGGGTTGGACACACACAATTATTAACTATCAGCTGATTCCACAGACCAGAGGCACTGGGGTCCTAGCCTCAGCTTTTAACCCTCCCGAGGGCCCCGGACATTACAGGATTAACAGAATTGTGGCCAGGTGACTTTCCTAGCAGCAGACACAGCATTGCTAGATGGCTGCCTCCGCCCAAACGGGAAACGGTAGGAACGCTGACAGTCACTGTTTCACAAAGTATAACCCAAGTAACTCAAGGAAAAGGTTTTAAAAGACATCTCCCAACACTCCCTGTTAGATTGCAGCGTGGTGACTACCAGCCAGGGGACCTTTTCTCCCCCGCTCCCTGGATCCCGAGCCACGTCCGGTTCCCTGCCTGGTGCCAGGGCCATGAGGATGTTTCCGGCGCCTGGCGAGGCAACAGACGCGGCTGCCCCCGTGGGGCTTCGAGAAGCAGGAGGTGATTGCACCAGACGGCGGTGAGAGGGTGCCCGTCACGGCGCTTCTTTTTTCGGCTTTAAAACCGGACGGCCCCCACGCTGCCTTCCTGCAGCTCTGAGAAAACACCCCAGCGAGGCACTCAGACTTCCGCCGGGCGCCCTGGACGTGGGGGGCGCCCTGGACGTGGGGGGCGCCTGCAGAGTCTGCGATTTTGCCCTGTCTGCCCACCCCCACCCCGGGCTGCAGGACGCCGCGGGGAAAGCCGGTGCCCGCCCACCTGCAGGACACTAGGGCCCCGCCCAGAGCTGGGAGCCCCTTCACGGGGCGGGGGCTCAGGGGGCGGCCGTGGCCTTCCGGGGCGGGAGCAGCAAACTTGCTCTCAAGCCGCCAGGAGCGGCTACGCCCGTCGGGGGCCCTCCCCCCTCCCGGCTTCCTCCTGCTGTGGGCGTCCGTCAGTCCTTCTGCGCCCAGGCCCGCCCTTGCCTGGACCCCTGGGCCCCCTCCCACGACCTCTGCCGGCCCAGAGCGCAGCAGGAGCCCTCGGGGCTCATCCCCTGCGTCCCGCGCCCTGCCGCAGACCTTGCTCATTCGCCGTGCGCCGTGCGCGAATCGCATCAACCTGGGTCCTCAAGGTCTTCCATCCGACCTTCTCAGCCCGGGTTTCCAAAGACCTCTTCACCCTCTGATTTTCTCCCAAATTCCTGATAAGAAAGCCTAACACCCCTCCCTCCGAGGACACAGCGGGCACTGACCGTGCGGGACGGTGAGCTCAGTCACCGGGCGGAAGAGCAGGTGCAACGACAGGAGCCATCGCCTGGACCCGGGGCTCCCCGCGACCTCCTGGGAACCCTGCGGGCGGAGCACTCCAGGTGCTTCCTCAAACCAGGCCCCTGTGGGTTTAAACAAGACGCTGCGAGGAGGGGCCACCCCCTCCCTGCGGCCCGCAGCCTCACAGGACCGTTGGGTCCCAGCGGCCGCCTCCGGCAGGAAGGGGACATGACACTCTGAACGACCTCTGGAGCCACGGGGTCCAGATTCCCCCTGGGCTTGCTGCTGCTGGGCCCACAGGCCCCAGCGATACCACCCAGTCCTTCCCGGGTTGCTCGGGAGCCTGACCCCTCGAGGCCACCTCCTTATTCCAAACCTTTGGCAGCTCCTCCCTGGGCTTTATTTTACCAGACTCCCATGAAGGGGGTGAATCCACAGAACTTCGGTTCAATCCACTCTGCTAACCATCACCTACATGGTGTGTGCTTTCAACAGAACTATCGTGGGATGCTCAGTTTCTTAAAAAGCATCAGCTTTGATCTAAATTCAGGGCACAGCCACGCACTGACTTGCCCCCACCATGGTGACCCTTGCTGACCCTGATCTTCCCCGGTTTCCCCCAAATCTGTCTTTAAGCTCGCAGCCGCTCCCGCAGGGGTGGCCCCACACAGGGGTTTCCCCATGTTCAGAAAGGATGGAAGCCAGCTGGGATGCGCGGCAAGGTTCCAGAAAAAGAGGCACAACTTAGAAGCGTGTCGGCCGCAGGAGGACAGAGCGGCTTCCCCGGCTCAGTGCCTGCTGGGGAGCACAAGGTCTGAGCCGCGGTCCTGGACTGCCCTCCCTCGCCAGGCGCCTGCCTGGGGACCTGGCCTGGGGTTGCTCCACTCCAGGGCAAGGTGACCGGCTCTGTTTCTTGGGTTCTCTCTATACCCGGGTCCCTTCCCATCAGACCAAATGAGGTCGGGGAGGACGGGCCAGACCCACACAGACCCCCCACGGGCGGCCCACGGTCCAGCAACGGTGGCTGAAGCAGCTCCTCTTTGCTGGGCTAACCTCTTTCCTACCTGCCGCCTCCTCCAATCACAAATTCCCAGGATGGCGAGGCCTCTCGTCTCTTAAGGCCCCTCAGGGGTGGTGTGTCAGCTGAGAATCAGGAGAGAGCCACACGTAAAAATGAGAAGACACTTCACTGGGAGACACGGGAACACCGGGGACACAGCACCCCCGTTAGGATCGACGGCCACATCCTTCGACACACTCTTCTGCTGTTGGCGGCCGGCTCCCCCAGGCCCTCGCTGTGACGCTCTCACAGGTGTGCTCCTCCCAAGACCCGGAGAGAGTGCCCGGCCTCCCGAGAGCACCTGCGGACCGCTCGGGCCTGGCCTCGCCATCTGCAGGTGCAGGGCGGGCGGTGGGTTGTGCCGGGGCCAGCATGCTCCTGGGGCGTCCATGCACCCACGTCGGGAAGGGCTTCCCGTGTCACTAGCAGCAGCAAGGCTGCAGGAAGGAACAGAACAGACGAACCAAGTCTGGCCTGGGACCGCGAGGACGCCACAGTGGCTCCCTTGGCGTGAGTCCCCTGGAGCCGGATGGTCCCCATGGCCCCAGGAAGGACAGCAACACAGGACCAGGGCACAGATGGTGCTCGGAGGCCAAGGGCGGGCNGCTGTCCAGCACACGTGCCAGGCTGGGGCCACCTCCTGGCCACCACACCCGCACTGCCCGACCAGCCGTGGGGGCCCCAGAGTGTCTGGAGGTTGGTTGCTGTTGGTCGGTTTTCCTGATGAATCAAGTGTGGCCCTTGATGGAGTCTCAGAAAATTCCCGTCCTTTCTTCCTTGAAGAGCCTGGACTCTGGACGGTCTGGCGTGGGCCCTGCACGTGGGCGTGGGCGTCTGATGGTCTTCACCTCAAAGGCGCTCTGCGCTCCCTGGGAACGTGGAGCGTGGGGTGACCCCACGTCTCAGCTGTGCCCTGTGAGGGGGGGGGAGCTCCGCGGACTCAGGACCGCTTCGTGCCACCCTGCGGTCCCCGCTGGGGGAGGAGAAGATGGTCACTCACGTCTACAGGGCACCCCCAGCACTCTGCCTCAGAGTCGCCCTGAGATCCGGGACCCCGACCTGCCGCCCTTCTGGGGACTGGAGTGTGCGCAGGACACCCCTGCCTCTTACTTGGGGGTCAGGCTCCCAAGCAGTGCTGCCTACGCTGCTGTTTCCCAGACTCCCTCCCCCAAGAGGGCAGCTCTGCCCACAGCCCGGGCACATGAAGTGCCTGCTGGGCCCGGGAGGGGAGGGGTGGGTGTCTGGGCCAGACAGACGCACGCCCTCCGGCCAGAACCACGGACAGTGAGCTCCATGGCACCTGTCTTCTGGTTGGCAGAAGTACCCCCATCCCCTGAGCCCCGGAAGAAAGAGGCCAGTCTTGCCTCCATGCTGAGCCCGTCCTGCCTGAAGATGAATTTAGGGTCTGAGGTTTTCAGAACCTCCTAGCTGGAAGACAAGAATAACACATCTTCAAAGCTGCAAAGACCCAAACGTGGGACAGGCCCCCAGCTTCCAGGCCAGGGGCGACTGTGCGCATTCCCCGACTTCCCGGCCTGCCAGCCGGCAGAGTGACCCGTGGCCCTGCGCATGTGGAGATGTGTATAAGAGACAGCTCCTGGGGCGTCCATGCACCCACGTCGGGAAGGGCTTCCCGTGTCACTAGCAGCAGCAAGGCTGCAGGAAGGAACAGAACAGACGAACCAAGTCTGGCCTGGGACCGCGAGGACGCCACAGTGGCTCCCTTGGCGTGAGTCCCCTGGAGCCGGATGGTCCCCATGGCCCCAGGAAGGACAGCAACACAGGACCAGGGCACAGATGGTGCTCGGAGGCCAAGGGCGGGGGGGGGGGGGGTCGTCTCACCTCAAGATTATCTCCCAGACAAAACTTCTGTTTGCAGGTAGAATTAAACATTTATACACATATATACCTTATTGATCATGTAAAGTAGCTACTCACTTTCAAAATCAGATCTACAGCAATAAAAAATTAATACAGCTGCTCTAGTACCAGGCAGGGCACGCACAGAGCGGGGGTGCGGAAGGGGAGGCTTTGCAAGGGGAAGGAAGCTAAAACTTAATCATAAAAGCAAGTTAGAAACAAGAGCCTTCACAAATATAGCACAGTTGTGTCTTATAAAATTATTATAATACTCTCTTTATACTTGATTATATCAGTAATATAGATTCACTTGTTAAGGTTTATTATAAACATGCAAAGTTCATTGCATGATGCATTTGCAAAACATATTAAAATCCTTCCAGCAATAAAGCCTCTTTGAGCTGCTACGCATCCAGGTTTCCTGACTAGCGCCAGGCATGTCACTCGACATGACACCCCGGGGGACCGAAAGTGTACTGCTGTTCACCTCAGAAGACGGGGACAGGGGCACTGGGTCCTGGGGCTGCGCCTGGAGCCACACCGGGTGAGCTGACTGTACATCGTACTCTCATGGACACCGCAACCGGTTCAATAAATAAGTACAAAAGGGGTGGGGTGCACGCTTCCACTTCCCAGGCAGCAGGCAGCGAAACAGCAGTGTGTGGACGGGGTTGGCTAAGAACACTGTGAGTAGTGGCATGATGGCTGATGGCACCCTGGATCCAGAGTCATCTCCCGGAGATTATGAATGTCTCACAGACACACACACACCCACACCCACACAGACACAGACACAGACACACACACACACTGGTCTGTCCTTGATCTGATTTCTTGTGCTCATTTAGCGGATTCCTTAGAAGATTTGGCCTCTTAAAAAGACATGCAAGTAGCAAAAGTTATCAACCAAGTCGGGTACAAGGTGACAGACGCCCCAACACCCATCTAGGGTTCTCTTCCTCTTTCTAAACCAGTGACCGCGGTATGGGAACCATGAGCAGGTTACAACCGTCAGCGCCCGGGAGCAGTGAGCTTGCAAACTGGACTAGACTTCTCCCAGCCTCTCGGGTTCTGGGGACAGTGTCCATGGAGGCAGAGGACACAAGCGGCGGGTTTTCTGAAGCCCCCCAACCCCCGAGTCCTGCCTCGCTCGCGCTCTGGGACCCCCGTTCTTTTATTCCGAAGACGTGGTGGGTGGAGGTGTTTCCGGCGCCCTAGACCGCGTGGTTCATTTGAACATCTCGGATCGGGGATTCTGGATGATGAAAATCAACAGAGGGTTTGCGAAACACATCAAACAGTACCAAAAAAAAAAAGTGGGGGGCAGAGTCTGTTTGCTTTCCAGGAAGGGTCAGTCCCCCGCCAGACGTCACCTCTACGGAAAGTGGCAGCTGACGTGACGTCATCTTCCGCTGAGATGACGCAGCCGACGCGGGGACAACCACCCTACAGTTTTCAGGCCTCCGCCTGGAACGGCGAGGGCCGAGGCCCTCAAACTCTAGGGGGGTCGCTTCCCACGGCGCGGGCGGGGCGCGCTTCCGCGAGGAGTCTCACACCGCGCTCTGCAGGGTGGGGTGCACGAACTGGGGGTTGACGTACGAGAAGCCTTCGAAATCAGACTGGTCGATGTTCGCGATGACCAGCTGGTCGGGCGGCGTCAAGACAGGCTGCCCGCGCGTGAAGAACTTGTCAAAGTTCTCCGCTCCTTTGCCGCACTGTGGAGAGAAGAGCAGACAGGTCGGTAGGGGTTCCGCCCCGACCCGGGGCCGCTCTCCGCGGGGCGGGCGGGGCCTCAGGCCGGGCAGGCGGACGAGCCCTGGAGCGTTTGCGGCCCAGCGGCTGGAAAGCCGGAGCCAGGCACAGCGATCGCTCACGAGGTCACTCGCGGGTGAATCGGCCAGCAGCCCGGAACCGGGACGGCGTGCCGGGAGACGGCCCGGCCGCGCTAAAGGACCCGGTCTCCTGTGTTCCGCCCACACTCCGCCCCGCCCTTCGGAGCCACGAGGACGGACCCCACATGCGCAGGGCCACGGGTCACTCTGCCGGCTGGCAGGCCGGGAAGTCGGGGAATGCGCACAGTCGCCCCTGACCTGGAAGCTGGGGGCCTGTCCCACGTTTGGGTCTTTGCAGCTTTGAAGATGTGTTATTCTTGTCTTCCAGCTAGGAGGTTCTGAAAACCTCAGACCCTAAATTCATCTTCAGGCAGGACGGGCTCAGCATGGAGGCAAGACTGGCCTCTTTCTTCCGGGGCTCAGGGGATGGGGGTACTTCTGCCAACCAGAAGACAGGTGCCATGGAGCTCACTGTCCGTGGTTCTGGCCGGAGGGCGTGCGTCTGTCTGGCCCAGACACCCACCCCTCCCCTCCCGGGCCCAGCAGGCACTTCATGTGCCCGGGCTGTGGGCAGAGCTGCCCTCTTGGGGGAGGGAGTCTGGGAAACAGCAGCGTAGGCAGCACTGCTTGGGAGCCTGACCCCCAAGTAAGAGGCAGGGGTGTCCTGCGCACACTCCAGTCCCCAGAAGGGCGGCAGGTCGGGGTCCCGGATCTCAGGGCGACTCTGAGGCAGAGTGCTGGGGGTGCCCTGTAGACGTGAGTGACCATCTTCTCCTCCCCCAGCGGGGACCGCAGGGTGGCACGAAGCGGTCCTGAGTCCGCGGAGCTCCCCCCCCCTCACAGGGCACAGCTGAGACGTGGGGTCACCCCACGCTCCACGTTCCCAGGGAGCGCAGAGCGCCTTTGAGGTGAAGACCATCAGACGCCCACGCCCACGTGCAGGGCCCACGCCAGACCGTCCAGAGTCCAGGCTCTTCAAGGAAGAAAGGACGGGAATTTTCTGAGACTCCATCAAGGGCCACACTTGATTCATCAGGAAAACCGACCAACAGCAACCAACCTCCAGACACTCTGGGGCCCCCACGGCTGGTCGGGCAGTGCGGGTGTGGTGGCCAGGAGGTGGCCCCAGCCTGGCACGTGTGCTGGACAGCCCCCTGGGCAGTCCCGAGCCCAGACTGCCTCTGTGGCCGCAGCAGTGCGTCTGACACCCCGGGAAGGTGGGGGTTCAGGGCTGAAGTGCCCGGTGGTGGCTTCAGGCAGCGCATCCGCCCCCTGGAGAAGATGGGGAGTAAACACCCAACTCCCGCGGCTGCCGTGAGGCCAGAGGAGCAGCTGGGGGACCCTGAGCTGGCGATCAGGTCCGACGCAGACCCAAGATGGGCCCCACACACGCGGGCATCCGGCGGGGACCAGGCACGCAGCTAACTCGTGAGGGATAGATGAACTATTAACCCGCCTCCTGCCCCACTCTGGATGGAGCACGGCCCGCCTAGTTCACTGGATGCTCCTGTTCCCACCCCATTCCCCACTCTGGATCGAGCTGCCCGCCTGGGTCTCTGCACGCTCCTGTCCACTTGGTAAAGTCATCAAGGAGTGAAATGAATTGGGGAGGTCAGGCTGGCAGGAGTGCGGCAACGTCAGGAGGGGTCACAGGAGGCTGGGGATGCGCGCTTCCCTCCTGGAGCCCCACAGAGCACACAGCCTCTGTCTGTGCACAGGGCGGTGGGGAAGAGACGGCGCCTGCCCCTGGGACACTCAGCTGGGACCCTGGCCTGTGAGGGGCCAGCGACAACGCACAGCACACACGCCGGTCTCAAGCCTACCCTTCACACCTGAGTGTCCTGGGGACAGAGAGATTAGACCCACGGATGCCAGCATAGGGATTAGGGTACGTGTAAGTAGCTCCACAATGCTGAGATACAAAGCAGAACACCACACCAAACTCAGCCCAGCGGGAAGGGTGTGGAACAAAGCCGGAGGAAAGGTGGACAGCGCAGCGAGGGGAGGACACTCCCTGCGGGCGGGGCCCGTCTGCCGAGGACCAGACGCGGCAGCATCATCTCAGGGGGCTGCGCCTGCATCCCACGCCCTGGTCTGGGGAGCCACCCTGCATGGTGGTCCCAGCAGGGGGGGCGGGGGGCACTTTGCCTTCAGTGGGGCTTAGCTCCCTGACTCTCCATCTAGTTAAGGAACCGGCGGAAGGAATGAGCGGGCGCCTCCTGGGAGGTCCTGTCCACACCAGAGAACCGTCTGGGGAGGGGTTGGGACGCCGGGGCATCTGTGCTTCCTCAGACCAGCACGCGGGGGGCTGGGGCTCCGTGCACGGCCCAGGCAAGCGGGAGCACACGCCAGGATTAGGCAGTGCGGTTAGTTTGTTCATTGCATCACTCAAGGTTCCAAGAGGTGCTCACCGAAGGCCTGGACGCCCACTGAAGCCAGTGCATTTTGGTGCAAAAAGTCTGGAGAGGGAGAACGGACAGAGGAGGGTTTGGAAGAGAGTCAGTGCCCGTGCAGAGGAGCCACAGGGTCACGCGAGCCACGTGGGGCACCCCTGCGGTGGGCCTCCGTGTGAAGGTTCACGCACGCAGCAGCCTTCTGGACGCTTCCAGAAGTGAGTGACCAGCAGGCATGGTCCATGCGGAGGGCGGTCTTACATCCTTCCCTGTGGCTTGACTGCCTCTTTCCACACACAGAGTTTGTATTTTAATGATAATTCAAAAAAACAGACTGGGGCCTCTTTCACCTCCTGCCACTGTTCCCTGGAGACGGGCCCTGAGTCTCTGACAAAATTAAACATAACTCCTCTCACCTGCCCGCAGAACCTCTTAGGGAAGGCCACTCCTGGTCAGGAGGTGGCTGATTTATGGGTGACCTTGCCCATAAATGGGGCTTCCCTGGTGGCTCAGACGGTAAAGAATCTGCCTGCAATGCGGGAGACCTGGGTTCAATCCTTGGGGCGGGAAGATCCCCGGAGGAGGGAATGGCACCCACTCCACGATTCCTGCCTGGAGAATCCCAGGGACAGAGGAGCCTGGCGGGCCACAGTCCATGAGGTTGCAAAGAGTTGTACACGACTAAGCGACTAACATTTTGCCAGTAAACAGACACACTGAAGGGGAGGGTTCCTGCAGGGTGAGGGCCCGTGTATCTGAGGGCAGAGGTTGCAACTTATCGCGGCCTGTATTCTCTGGCATAAAAACACACATGCCTCCTGGTCTTTCTTTACACTAATAGCCAGCTTTACAGCGTTCGAGGCTGCTTCTCCAAGGAGGGCTGTCGTGCTGAGTAGCATCGTGGGGAACCTTCCTCCAGACCACGGCCAGTGACCACGGGTCTGCACTCTCCCCATTACCTCCACCTCCCCACCCCGTCCCACAGCTCCCTGGGCCTTACAGAGAGCTGCTTATTCATATTGGTAATTACTTTAAGAGTCTCATTTCTTCACATTTCTCTTTTGAGCAGAACAGCATTTGGGAGCATAATTACCAAGGAATAAGAAGACTTCTTGCCTCCAATTAACCAAGAAGATGCCGTCTTGGCCACGTTCCAGGCTTAAATCAACATCAGCACATCACCTATGGCAGCTTCCAGCCCCCCAAGGCTGGTTAGTATCCCCGCACTGTGGCAACGCTCCCAGAGCCTCGAGCATCCTGACTTTAATTAGCATCATTGCAGTTGGTTCCACGGAAAGGCTACGGGAAGGAACCGCTTGCCACTGGGGAGGGCTGATGAGATGCGGCCCAAGGCTCCTGATTCAGCCTCCCCAGTCCTCCTCCTCCTCCTGCCTGGAGGGCAGCTGCTTCTCTGTGTAAGCACCTTCTTAGAGCAAAAGACTATAGCACCCTGAGACGCCCTTGAAAGTGAGTGTAGTCACTCAGTCGTGTCCGACTCTTTGCAACCCCCACCGACTGTGGCCCATCAAGCTCCCCTGTCCATGGGCTTCTCCAGGCAAGAATACTGGAGTGGATCGCCATGCCCTCTTCCAGGGGACCTTCCCGACCCAGGAACTGAAGCTGGGTCTTCTCCATCGCAGGCAGACTGTTACCATCTGTGCCACCAGTGAAGTCTGAGAAGCCCTTAGTTCTAGGAAAGGCACATGGAATAATGTCGGTGTGAGCCTGTGGCTTTCTCTCAGGCGACCCAGAAAATACATGTATGTGTGTCCTCAGCTCCCAGCCATCACAGAGACGCAGAGGAAGGAAGACACGGGGCAGTGGTGGGAGGTGAACACTTAGGGGGTCCAGGGAAAGGGCATTCAGCAATCTCTGCAGCTCTTCTATAAGTTTCAAGTTATGATTATTTCAAAATAAATAAAAAATACTAGAACAATGCACTGACTTGGATAATAAAACCATCATCACACTACCTAGACAAAATGAGGGCCCTATGAGATAAAGGACTTTGAGGCGAATCTGGCTGTGTGTCTTATCACCGTCCAGATGAGAGTTCTTTTCCGTTTTCCGTCTCCTTTAGATAAAACAGTAATAGTATTTCTCAGGAAAGGCCACCTGATACAGGCAGCCCCGTTTCCACACTCCTCTGCTCCCATCAATCCTGGGTGTATTTCTCAGCGTGCCCCTTGTGGATTAATCTCTAGTCACCATTTCGGTGCAGCGGGCGCTTCTGGCTGACCTGTGAACAAGCTATTCTGCTCCTTGGTGCTGGCGGAGAGGATTTGAGAAGAGAAGCACCAGTTAACTCTCTGATTAGGGTATTCACACCAGCTGTTATTTCTCGCAGGCAGGCCGAACCGGGAATGCGAATGCTGTTCTCGGCCCTTTTAGTCGTGTGAATAATAGCTGTTCAGTCGTGCAGTCTTGTCTTGACTCTGTGACCCCATGGACCGCAGCACACCAGGCTTCCCTGTCCTTCACCATCTCCTGGAGCTTGCTCAAACTCAGGTCCATTGAGTCAGTGAAGCCATCCAACCATGAATAATAAATCAAGATAAAAGCCTACAAAACGCAAAGTGACACTGGATCAGAGTCTCAGGTTCACATGTGCTTCTGAGAGCGGCTGCAGGGATGAGGACTTGGGCTTTTCATGTTTTCAGGAAAAACAAACAGCAAGTGCTTTCCTCCTCCAGGGAGTTCTCTGGGTGCTGGCCAGGCAGGCAGCTGCACCGTCCTCTCCTGAAACCTCTCTGTTTATGGATGTCACCGGGATGCAGCCCAGACCCTCGCATTTCTCCTTAGTAACCAAACACGCGTCCTTTCAGGGGCAGCGTCTTCTTTAAACTCAGAAAAGGGACCTTCTTACATGAGATCTTTGGGACACAGCCTCTTGCGATGACTCAGCTTTGTCTTTCAGGTCATCAGGCAAAGCTGAGGTTCTTGCTTCCTTGTATTTCCTTGAAGAGAAAACTGAAACCAGCTTGGTTTGTACTTTTTCCCATAAAGGAAGCCACGTGGCTGCCTTGTCTCCAGGAGAGAGCACGGCAGCACAGTGTCTGGCTTTGCTTCTGCTTTGGTTTTTCCAGATAAACCAGTACACGAGGGGCGGCCCATCTCCTGGAACAGCTTCTCCACCATCGCACGGGGCCTCCCACCTTGGGGGCCGCGGGAGCAGTGCAGCCCTGAGCCTCCAGACGTGCCCCAGCCTGTGGGAAGGGGCTGCGGCCACTCTCCCTACCCTCGCTCGCCTGAGACCTGGGAAGGGACCCCGGCCGTGCGGTACTGCAGAGCCTGCCCTTAAGGCTGCTAAGAGGGCGAGTTCTGTTGGAGCCTCCTGGGAGCCCAGGGCCATTGCGAGGCGTGCCGGGCCGTGGGATTCCACATCCTCCAGGTGCGTGGGTACAGCCTCAGGGACGTGGCTTTGGGAGGAAGGAAGACGCGCAGGGCCAGGACACCAGAGACTGCTCCCCACAGATGAGCCCCGTGGTGGCCCAGGGACAGAACAGCTCAACTTTACGGGGGACGTCAGTGATCCTGGAATGAGCTTTCACTGGAGGGGCCAAAGAAACGTTAAGAAATAAAACAAAGACGAGCCTCCCAAGCCATGCACAAACTTGATCTCCAGCTGCGCCCTGCAGATAACTGCGGGCACCTGAAGTCTTTCTGCTAGTATTTACAATAACCAAGACATGATTTCACGAGGGGGGGCAGGTGCTAATAGCCCTTAATCTAATAAATCTCAGGGAAGTCGGCTCTCCAGCACTTGGTATAAAAGCGACGAGTGGTGCTTCATCAAGGCTGACACGCGAGGCAGCCAGGGCTTTAAATGCTGCTCCGAGCAGAGCTGTTCTCAGAGTTGGTCTCACTCCACAGGGAAAGGAACAGCTGCTGGCAAAAACTGCCTGATATTTTGTCAGCAGCGAAAGCCAGGGTGCTGCTCCCGTGGCTCTCTCTGAAATCACAACACCGCCCACAGAAATCTCAGCTCTGCGTTTTATCTATAAATGCCTCTGACCCTGTCGTTGGCTCTGGACGAGGGAACCACGTTTTCCACCTGGAAGGCTGGGGAACCACGTCGCAGGGTAACGTTGGGGCAGCCGTGTCTCCTCCGCGCCGCGGCCGCACCGTCCGGCATCCTCGACAGCACTGGGGCCTACGGAGCTTCCAGCGGGTGGGATCGGCGCTCCTGCGGCTGTTCCCGGTGCGGGAGAACCCGTCCCCTGAGGCAAGGCCTTGCCCTGCTGCCCGCGGGCGTCTGCTGTCGGGATGATTGTCCGGATCGGACTTCCCGACCGGGCTCCTCTCCGCTGACATTCTCAGGCTTTGGGACAGAAAGTCCACTGTCCTGCTCCTCCTGCTCCAGCCCGCACGTGGTTCTGCCTCCGCCCTTCTACATCTTCTCCGGCCTCATCCTCTTCTGCGTCCACATCATGCCGGCACCCCTCACCAGGTGCTCCCACCAGCAGGCCCCTCCCACACCCCAGGCCCCGCCCCGCCGGCCCCTCCCTCACCCCAGGCCCGCGGCCCCCGCCCCGC
>SJYA01003851.1:19028-37562 GCA_006410615.1 Neotragus moschatus | reverse complement strand
CCTCACCGCAGGCCCCACCCCCCGCAGGTCTGCGGCTCCACTCCATGATTCCTGCTTCTGTCGTGAGCTCGACGCTGTTTCTTCACAATCGGGGGCAGCTGACCCACCCCCCCTTATTAGTACTGTAACCCATACTTGGTTAAACGCCAGCCGGGCAGCAGCAAGGCTCCAGGAATAAAGAAGTAAACACACCCTGATCATGGCTCAACTGCCTGACTCTGGTCCAGGGAGTTCTGTGGGCCTGGGGAGCGACCTGCTTTCTCGGCTGCCAGAGCAAGGACCCCATGTTTCCCTCACGTCTGAGTTTGGGGCCACCGTAGCCACGAGTGGGAGGCTTTGCCAAGAAATGATTTCTTCTGAAGATGAAGTTAGAACAGAGAGAAGAAGAAGATGGATATTCTGGTTGACTTGGCTGCATGTCCTCTCTTTCTGGAGTGTGACCGACAAGTAACTGCGCTTTGCTCAACAGGCAAAGCAGGGTCAGCCCGTGTCTCTGCGCTGTTGCTGCACGGAAACTAGGCTGTGAGGAGGGTGCTGCTGTGGGCTTCCCAGGCGGCTCCAGTGGTCAAGAACCTGCCGCCAGAGCAGGAGATGTAAGTGAGGCTGCCTCGATCCCTGGGTCGGGAAGATCCCCTGGAGGAGAGCATGGCAACCCACGCTAGTATTCTTGCCTAGAGAATCCCATGGACAGAAGAGCCTGGCGCGCTGCAGTTCATGGCGTTGCAAAGAGTCGGACACGACTGAGCAACTTAGGACACATGCACCAGATACTGTGGTCAGTCAGTTCAGCCGCTCAGTCGTGTCCAACTCTTTTCGACCCCATGGACTGCAGCACACCAGGCTTCCCTGTCCCTCACCAACTCCCGAAGCTTACTCAAACTCATGTCCATTGAGTCAGTGATGCCATCCAACCATCTCATCCTCTGTTGCCCCCTTCTCCTCCCGCCTTTAATCTTTCCCAGCATCAGGGTCTTTTCCAGTGAGTCAGTTCTTCTCATGAGGTGGCCAAAGTACTGGAGTTTCAGCTTCAGCATCAGTCCTTCCAATGAATATTCAGGACTGATTTCCTTTAGGATGGACTGGTTGGATCTGCTTGCAGCCCAAAGGACTCACAAGAGTCTTCTCCAGCACCACAGTCCAAAAGCATCAATTCTTTGGTGCTCAGCTTTCTGTTCCCACTCCCACATCCATACATGACCACTGGAAAAACCATAGCTTTGACCAGATGGACCTTTGTTGGCAAAGTCTTGTCTCTGTTTTTTAATATGCTGTCTGGGTTGTGTACTGATGTATACCTCTCATATTTTACTTAAGCCTAAATAGATGTGAAAGGGGAGAGAGAAAATCCTTGACAGAATACTCCACTGAGCCCGCCTGCAGCACCCTTCACCACTGTCTTCATCCAACGCCCTCCTACACCAAGTTCTGCAACCTGGAGGCGGAATCCACTCCCACGGGAGCTTCCTGACTCAGAGCTGGGACCGGCTGCAGAGAAGCTGGGTGGCAGAGACACAGGGCCCTACTTGAAATGATGACTCAGGAGGAAGTCAACTGACCCGATTAATTTCAGCTTTTCTTTAGTTTGTGCTAAAAATGTCTTGGAAAAATAAAATCAGTGGGCTCACCAGCAGCAGTTTTATTCTTGGAGGAGAGGACACATAAGCAGATTGAATGAGAAAGCTGCTGCTCTAAAGAAAAGCCACACGTCCCCCAGGGCTACCTCAGCGCCCCGGGAAGGCCCCTGTGAAGGCTCAGGCGGCGCCTCTCAGAGGAGACAGGCTCGGGCCGAACCAGCTCCGTGGATGCTCCTGACGCTGCCTGTTAGCAGGGCTGCTCCCCGATGCTCTGGGAGCCCCCCTCCCGGCTGAGATGGGGTGTGAAGATGCAGCCATGTGCAAAGGGGAAACGTCCTGGGGCCAGAACACCGGAGCCGCATCCTGGTCCCACCGCCTAGCCGCTGTGTGTCCTCGAGCAAGTGAGTCAGCCTCTCTGTGCCTCAGTGTTCTCAACTGTAAACCGGGGACCACAGTCACCACCTCCTGGGTTGTTGTGAGGGTTAAAGGAGTGAATGTGTAAACGAACAAGGAGCAGGGCCCAGGGGAGGTCATACAGGAAGAATGGAAGGGCACCATGCTGGAGATGGGCGGACACAGTCCTTGGGGCGGGGGCCTGGCCCACGTGCGGATGGAGCCCAGGCCCGCCAGTGGGCGGGCTGAGGCTTCCTTGTGCTTCCGGGCCCCCGTTGGCCGAGGCCAGGCCGAGAGAGCTGCAGACAGTCCAGGGGTTCTGCCGAGGCCAAGCCAGGAGGTCCTGCCCTGGTTCTCACATTGTGTGTGGCGAGCTCTGCTGTCTACGGAGGGCATGGGGGCCACACGACTGAGGCCTGCTGGGAACTGCAGAGGCTGGGGGGTTACCAGCCCCCTCCTTCCAGAAGAAAGCCCTGGATCCCCAGGAAGAAGGGCCGGGCACCGACTCACCACTTTGGGCTTGAAGGGTGGCTGGATCTCACGGTTCTCCAGCTTCTCCCAGTCGATCCTCCGGAAGAAGGCGTGCTCCCGCACATCCCGCTCGCCCTCAGGCCCGCAGCCCAGCCGCTTCCCGGGGTGCTTGGTCATCAGCTGGAGGCGGGGAGAAAGAGGCGTCGGGGGCTGCCGTGCACAGTCCTGGACTGTGTACAGAAACCCGCCGATAGCCGAGCGCTCTCGCCAAAAAAATAAAGAAGGTAACGTGAGATGATGGATGAGTGACGTCAGCCGCGCGCCTTCACACTGTGCGTCTAGGTCAGACCATCACGCTTAGGCCTTAAATACATGCCATTTTTCTCAGCTACAATCAGTACGACTGAAAAAAAGAGAGGAACAAACAGGTCCGCCAGAGCTACGCCGGGGGTGGGTGGCAAGGCGGCTGACGCCAGCGCCCACCCTCTGGTTGCTCTGCACCGGATCCAGAGCCCCTGTGCCGCAACTAAGATCCGGCCCAGCCAAATGACACGCTTGTTAAAGGCGCAGTCGCTACACCTGGTGTGTGCTCGAAGTGTTGCAGGCCAGCATCACACGCCTGCTTGCTGCCTGGGCCAAATGCTCTGAACCAAGACTTGTGGTTCGCAAAAGCACACGCTGTCACAAGAAAGGCGCCGCCTGAAACCTGGGGGCGTGGGCGCGTGGCCCCCAGGATGCCTCGGAGTCGTGCCAGGAGGCATCTCCGGCCTGTGACTCACCCCTTTGCAGATGGACACGGCCTCCTTGGACAAGGACTTGGGGTACGAGACGTTGTGCTCCATGATGGACTGGAACAGCTCATCCTCGTCCTCCCCGTCGAATGGCGGCTGGTGCGGAGAAGAGGGGGAGGGGCAACTTAGGCGGAGAGGCTCACCCCTCGGGCGCAGATGCCGCTCAGCGCCAGGGAGCAGCCGGCTGCTTGCACATGCGGGCTGCACACCTCGCAGGCTGATCACTTTTAATCAGTTGGTGGTTGAGTGTGTTTTCCATTTTTACCTCTGTCCCTTTAATTATCTTGCCCTGGGCGACCCCAAAAACCTTTAGGGAAAGTGCTTTTGAGAAATGCTTCTAACTATTTGCAAATAAATTATAATTAATCCATTAACCTGTTCTTAATCTCTTCTGCTTCTCTCGGGTCCATACCACCTCTGTCCTTTATCGAGCCCATTTTTGCATGAAATGTTCCCTGGGTTTCTCTGATTTTCTGGAAGAGATCTCGTCTTTCCCATTCTGTTGTTTTCCTCTATTTCTCTGCATCATTCACTTCCATAGGCTTTCTTATCTCTCCTTGGTATTCTTTGGAACTCTGCACTCAGTTGGGTATATCTTTCCCTCTCTCCTTTGCCTTTCAGTTCTCTTTTCTCAGCAATTTGTAAGGCCTGGGATGGACTGAGGGTAGGAGAAGGAGGGGACAGAGGATGAGAAGGTTGGATGGTATCACCGACTCCATGGACACGAGTCTGAGTGTTTAGCAGCCACTGGCTGCGGGAATCTTCGAGTCTGAGACCTCGGGGGCAGGCCCAGGAGGAGCTCTCCGGGGAGGACGCCCCAGGAGACCTGGGGATGGAGGGGGGACAGGACGGCGGAGGGGTGGCGGGGTGACCTGGCCACAGGCCTGAGCGGGGACCGTCTCCCCTGGCCAGCAATGACTAGCCCGTCTCTCCTGTAACCAGCACCCTTGGAAACAGATCCCGACATGTCACCCCCAGCCTCGCGGCTGCCACACGCAAGCATGAATCAGGGAAAGCGGCCTTGCTGTCTGGACTCGAGTTGGGTCATTCGCGTGAGTCGAGGAGGGGAACTCAGCTTTCTGTGGCTTCGTGAACAGACACCTCCCACAGGGCTTACAATCCAGCCAGTTTTACTGTCAAAGTTTGAAAGGGGAAACTAGCTGCTGCTGCTGCTAAGTTGCTTCAGTTTTGTCCGACTCTGTGCGACCCCATAGATGGCAGCCCTCCAGGCTCCCCGTCCTTGGGGCTCTCCAGGCAGGAGCACTGGAGTGGGTGCCATCGCCTTCTCCAATGCATGAAAGTGAAAAGTGAAAGTGAAGTCGCTCAGTCGTGTCCGACCCTCAGCAACCCCACAGACGGCAGCCCTCTAGGCTCCCCGTCCCTGGGGCCCTCCAGGCAGGAGCGCTGGAGGGGGTGCCACCGCCTGCTCCAGAAATTAGCCTGATGGAGGCGAACTTGAGCTTTGCCAGCTGCCGCCTCACTGACAGTGCTGCTGTGGAACTGGCTTTTCTGTGTTTACAAACTGAGGTATTTAATCTTAAAAAGAATGTTTCCTTGAGGGGAGAAAACCTAAATAAACGAAACACAAGCCCCTTTCTTAATACCAAGTGTTAACATCACTGAGGAAAAATGACCCAGTATAGGTAGAACCTCTTACTTCTTAATGCTTAAAAGGCTGTTTTAGTGTCTCTGAGATGTATGACGCAAGCAAAGCAGGAGAGGCCACGGGCAGGGGATGGGGTCTCCCAGCCCAGTGGGAAGCCGGTGGTCGCCGGAGCCCCAGGCCCTGGGCCAGCGCCCTCCCCGCTCAGCCCTAGGGTCCTCCTCATTCCACCCCAGCAACCTCCGCGGCGACCTGCTGCCTCTCCAACATCTCCGACGCCCGCGCCCCAGGGCCTCTGCTTGGCATCTCCGACGCCCGCGCCCCAGGGCCTCTGCTTGCTGTCGCTCAGCCTGGGATGCTCGTGACACCCGCCCTTCCTTGCAGCCCTAATCTCATCCTCTCCGTCAGGTCCTCCCTGGCCACCCCAGCTGACACTCCAGCCTCCCTCCTCCAAGCCTGTATGTCGCGCTATAAGAATGTGTTTTTTTTTTTAGTATAAGAGACTTTCCAAACTGCTTCAGGGTTATCTCGGACTCATGGAAACATGGCCTGTTTATCCCTGATTCATGAAAATGTGACCTATAAAACTTCCTTGGGACTTTCCAGAAGAGCTGTTGTTCTGAGAAACTGCCCGCCACAGGGTTGCCACCTGGTCAACAGTTGTAACCTGTTATCAATGGACCAATCCTCGAAAAGGTCAACACCTGTAACCAATCAAACTGTTTCCCCTTGCCCGCGCCCGTTTGTGGTTTTTGTGCTTAAAAGCTACCATGTAACAGCACTCGGAGTTCGCTCCTTGCTTAAGGAGATGGAACCCCGATGCGCAGGTATAATAAAATCCTCTTGCTGTTTGCATCGAAATCTGGTCTTGGTGGTCCTTGGGGCGACGGATACACGGCAAGGAACCGTTCGGTTCAACAGCGCTCCTGGTTTGCTACCCTTCTGAGTTTATTGCTATTGCAGTCAACTAACTGCAGATGGAAAGTGGAACAAAAGTCCTGTTCGGGGCCAGATGGGAGCCATGGCAGGCCCGACAGGCCGCACTGGGCCTAGGTTCCGAATTCTTTAAACATGAGTCATGATTCCGGGAAACTACCCCCTAGGAAATTCTTGCTCACCCGAGGATGAAAGGCCTGAGCTACTCCATCTTGTAAAAGGAGTCCATCCTGCAAGGTCCCGGGCAAAAGAACTTTGGACGTTACCCAACCTGAGCCCACTGCCCATAGCCAGTCAGCCCTCAGATTACCTAACCTAGCCCCACTGTGCACAAGCCAATCGGCCCCTAGACTAAACCTGACTTTACGGCCAGGAGCCTGTGATTTACCTTGGAAGTAAAAACCAATCAAGAATCCACACACAAACCCTATAGATGGAAGTAACCAACCAGTTATCTGTCAACTTAAACACCCCCTTAAGTAACCAATCAGTTGTCCTCATGCCTGAACACCACTTTTGTAACCTTTTACCTGAATAATTCCCTACAAAAACAGTGCAGCCCGAGACTTGGGGCTCCCTCCCTACAGCTGCTGCATCGGTGCCGGTGGGAGCCCTAGCTCGAGCTAGCAGTAAAACCTCTTTATGCTTTTGCATTGCTGTGGACGTCTTATTTCTCTCAGTTTTGGGGACTCGGACTTCAGGCATAACAGTTCAAAACATTTTAAAAAGCAAAACCCAGGATTCCCTGTCCATCCGTGGCTAGGACGTGGTGGCTTCACCGCCAGTGCCCGGGTTTGATCCCTGCTGGGACACTAATATCCCACAAGCCATCCAAGATGGCCAAAAATAAATGAACACAGGAAAAGGAAAGCATGAATCTGCCACACACTGGCAAGCGCTTGCAGAGCACGGATACTATTTACAGTATAAACTGTAAAGTGTGGAGTGAGGACACCATTCACAGTATAAACTGTAAAGGGTGGAGTGAGGACACTATTCACAGTATAAACTGTAAAGGGTGGAGTGAGGACACCATTCACAGTATACACTGTAAAGGGTGGAGTGAGGACACCATTCACAGAATACACTGTAAAGTGTGGAGTGAGGATACTATTCACAGAATACACTGTAAAGGGTGGGGTGAGGACACTGTCACGTATACTATTTGCGTACGCGGCACTGGGAGCGCTAGGTTCCCAGCCGGCACAGACCGCTGCCACCGTATTTGCAGCCACGTACGTAGTACCTACACTGTGTCAGGTGCACTAACACAGAAGGACGCGCCCGGCCTCTGCAGACATTGTGCTGTCTACATCAGGACTCGCGCCTCCCAGGAGCCAGCTATTTGCTCCCTGGGCCAGTCACCCCAGGAACCCGGCGGTCTGCGGGGTCCGGGAGCCAGTCCCCCCCAGGAACCCAGCGGTCTGCGGGGTTGGGGAGCTAGTGCCCCCCAGGAATCCGATGGTGTGCGGTTTCCAGGAACCAGTCCCTGCCAGGAACCTGGCGGTCTGCAGGGTCCAGGAGCCAGTCCCTGCCAGGAACCCAGTGGTGTGCAGGGTCTGGAAGCCAGTCCCCCCCAGGAACCCGGTGGTGTGCTGGGTCCGGGAGCCAGTCCCCCCCAGGAACCCGGCGGTCTGCGGGGTCGGGGAGCTAGTCACCCCAGGAACCTGGTGGTGTGCGGGGTCCGGGAGCCAGCCCCCCCCCAGGAACCCAGCGGTCTGCGGGGTCCGGGAGCCAGTCCCTGCCAGGAACCCAGCAGTGTGCAGGGTCTGGAAGCCAGTCCTCCCCCTGGAACCCGGCGGTCTGCGGGGTCCGGGAGCCAGTCCCTGCCAACGCTGATTTGCAAACTCTCCTCATCTACAGTCTCTCTCTAGACTGCAGGCTTCCTGAAGGTCAGGTCTGTACACTGCTCAGAACCTTCACCAGGCACATTTAATACATCGGCACTGAATGGATAATAAGTGAGTTGATGGAGATAACTTGTCAGAAAGGGTGACTCTTTCCCAAGAACAAAGATTCAGAGACTTCTTTTGGGGTATTTATTTATATTTTCTCCTACGAAGGCTCTTAGCTACAGAGGGCAAACTCCTCAGCACACTTGGAGGCTGATGGGAAAGAGAAAGTCGCTCAGTCGTGTCTGTTTGTGACCCCGTGGACTATAGAGTCCGTGGAATTCTCCAGGCCAGATTACTGGGTGGGAAGGCTTTCCCTTCTCCAGGGGATCTTCCCAACCCAGGGATCGAACCCAGGAGGGATTCTTTACCAGCTGAGCCACCAGGAAAGCCCCTGGAGGGCTGAGAGATCATTGGAAGCTTCCCAGGACAGAATCATCGGCAGAGACGGCTGAGACGTGCCTGGGGCTGCCCAGTCCCGCAGCTGCACGCTGAGCTCGCGGCCAGCCCTCTGCCAGCCCCTGCCTCTCGGGGCCTGTGGCCAGCGCAGCGCAGGCAGGAGAGAGGCAAGTGGGCTCCGAGCTGGCCCCTCAACACTCTGTCCCCCTCTCCCTGCCGGCCAGCTGAGTAAGGAGGAGGCAGCGGGGGAACCCGAGGCCCTGGAGGGTGGAGCCACAGCCGGGAGCAGCGTGGTCCGTGGACGACCGCGGGCTGAGCTCCCACCCACAGGCCTGCCCCGAGACCCTGAGGCGGAGGTGCCCTGTTGCTGCTGACCCACTGAGGCCTGGGGGGTCGTCTGCCAACGGCGGCCTGTGTCCCGAGCCTAGTGACACGGACAGGAAGCCACCCCTTAGAAAGAGGGACTCGGGCAGTGGTGCCCTTGGTGATCTGACCTGGGTCACATGGCCAAGAGGAGCCCAGTCTTCCTTTTCTCAACTGGACGTTCAGCCTCGCTGACTTATGAAAAGTGCGATGAACTGCCCAGGAAGAGATAAGGGCAGATGGAGAAGCTATTGAAACACCTCTTCGGGTTTAACTAACATCTTCCTTTGGCAATGACTGTCTCCGCACGTGCAGCAGCTGAGGTCCACGCTGTGAACCTCACGCCGGCCCCGGGCTGAGACACGGAAGCGCAGCAGGCGGCTGCCGTCCTCACCGCGCGGGGGCTTCAGTGGGTGACAAGAAAGCTGCACCGTCTGCACCCCGCCAACGGGGCTTTTACGATCAGAAGATGAGCTTGGCACCACATCTCCCACTCTCGCCAGGATCAGGGAAGTCCGACCGGAATCGGCCACGTCCCACGACCTTGGCCCGACAGACCTGCAGCTGTCACACCACGCGGCTGCACACGAGCGTGAAAACGCGAAACTCACCTGCCCAGCCAACATCTCGTACAACAGGACGCCATAGGCCCACCAGTCCACGGACTTCCCGTACGGCTGATAGGCGATTATCTGTGAGAAGGAAACACATCGACTGCATTTAGGGAGCGAACAGGGAAGGCAGGCGTGCAGGTGTTTACACTTTGTTCTCCACATGAGGTGGCGACGATGCTTGTTGTTGGGTTTGAAGGGATCCCTCAGATCAGACACGCAGAGAACTCCTGCCCCACGAGAGCTCTGAACCCCCTGGACTCTTCTTCTGAACCCACCTGGAGACAGACCATGTCACAGAATTTTGCTGAGAATCATAAAGGTGGTGACGAGGAGGAGGAGGAGGATAAAGGGGAGTTCCAGCTTCCTCGTGCTGCTCAACAGGCCTGAGGGCACCTGCTGAAGGACTGACGCTGCGAAGTGTCGTGCAGAGAGATGCAAAATATAATCAAATGTACGAGCTGGACCTTGTCTGAATCTTGACTCAAACCAACAGTAAAAAGAAGTTAGTAAAACTAAAATACAGGCTTGAGGTTGGATGGTGTTGGAGGATTGTTGCTAACATTGTTCCCTGGCTACAAGCTCTGAGGGTTAGTTACAAAGTGTCCTTCAGTTAGAAGTATGCATGGCCCATGTGCCTCAGAGATGTGTCTGTGGGTGTAACATGACACGTGACATCTTAGACTTGGTTTAAATACTTGAGTAAAATGAAACGACTGGCTGCAGCTGGTGATGGGCCCGGAGACCTTGTCCCCTGCTCGCCCCTCTATCCCCTGGAGACTCTCAGACGTGCAGGCGGCTCTAGGCCCCTTGCCCCACCCTGGGAAAGGGGTGGTACTGACTCGGATTTCTAAGAGACACTGCCTCGCAGGTAGGCTGCGGGCCTGAGCACACACGTTGCTGACCGTGGTTGCGCCCCAGGACTCACGTGGAGGGTTCCGACAGGTGCTCAGTACAACCACCTGCAGCTCTGCACACATACTGGACTCTGGGGTGCCCTAGAGGAGCCTGGGATGCCCTAGAGGACTCTGGGGTGTCCCAGTGGACTCCAGGGTGCCACAGCAGACTCTGAGGTGCCAAAGCAGATTCTGGGATGCCCTAGTGGACTCGGGTGTCCTAGAGGACTCTGGGGTGTCCTAGTGGACTTTGGGGTACCCTACAGGACCCTGGGATGCCCTAGAGGATTCTGGGGTGTCCTAGTGGACTCCAGGGTGCCCATAGCAGACTCTGGGGTGCCAAAGCAGATTCCGGGATGCCCTAGTGGACTCTGGGGTGTCCTAGAGGACCATGGGGTGCCCTAGAGGACTCCGGGATACTCTAGAGGACTCCAAAGTGTCCTAGTGGACGCTGGGATGCCCTAGAGGATCCTGGGAGGCCCTACAGGACCCTGGGGTGTCCTAGTGGACTCCGGGGTGCGATAGCAGTCTCTGGGGTGCCATAGTGGATTCCAGGATGCCCTAGTGGACTCTGGGGTGTCCTAGCAGACTCTGGCATACCCTAGGCTATGTTTCCCCTACGTCTAAGCAATGTCCTGGGACATCAGCTAACTTCCTGTATGTCTACCCATCTCGTTCTTTTAATGAGTTACTATTTCTCGCTGGGGCGTGAGGAGGACGTGTTCCTGGCTCCGTGGGCGGGAACAGGGGGCGCATGTTTGGATGTGGCAGCTTCAGAGCTCATTTCCTCGGCAAGACAAGGAGAGCCAGAGGGACCTGCAGAGAGGCCTTAGTTTCTCTTGAAGACTGTTCTTGTCTGAAAGCTCAGAAAGCACAAACACGAAAAGCACAAAAAACCCTACCAACGTGTGTCCCTAGTTTATTCCCTAATGACATGAAATGCTGAGTCCTACCAGTCCCCGATGGCCTGACCTGAGCGAGCAGAGGAACCACAGGTCCTGTCTGGGAGAGGAGGGCTCACGCACCCAACTCCCAGTGAGTCACACTGCACACTGTGTGGCCCAGGGAGCCAGCGACGACTGCCACCCTCAGGCTTCAGGGGACAGAACCGAGACGCACGACGCTCGTGAAACTTGCCTGAAGCCAGACAGACGATAAGCTGTGCTCTGAACATTGACATATTTGCTTTAAAACTGCAATTTATGGCTTTCAAATACACGGAACCACTCACCCTGGGATTAATAAAACATGAATCAAAGGGCTCTGAGGGTTAGTTTAACAAGATTCAAAATCATCATTCCAGTTGTTGTAACTATGTTTCAAAAGCCCTTGAGTAAAATTTGTTCTTGTAACTGTATTATTCTGTTCTCATTAATCAGGGTTTCAGTGTTTGGTTTTTTTTTTAGAATTTTTAATAGAAGGGTAGTCGGTTTACAGTATTGTGTCAGCTTCAGGTATGAAGCAAAGTGCACGCGTTTGTGCTAAGTCACTTCCACTCCACGGTCGTGTCCGACTCTTTTGTGACCCCATGGACTGTAGCCCACCAGGTTCCTCTTCACGGGATTCTCTAGGCAAGAGCACTGGAGTTGGTTGCTATGCCCTTCTCTGGGGATCTTCCTGACCCAGATATCAAACGGCGGGTTTTTAACCATCTGAGCCACCAGGGAAGACACACACACACACACACACACACGTATGTATGTTTTTTAAATTCTTTTCCATTTAGGCTATCACAGGATGTTGGCTACAGCTCTCTGAGCTGTATAGGAAAACTGCTGTTTATCTATTTCAGTTTTTCTTTACTCTGAACACAGGCTGTGCGGAGGTCCCACGCTGCTGTGTGACCCACGAGGCTGAAGTGCAGCCTGGATAGGGAACCCGCTTTACCTCACACTTCACTTCCACACACATCTGAGCATCTCACCACCCAGGCCCGCCTGCTCGGGGGCTGGAAGGTGCCCCCATGTTCAGATAACTGTCAGAAGTCCAGGGTGCGGAACTCTGACTCTGGCCAGAATGATCCACGCACCCTAAAGGCCACCTGAAGCTTTCGATGCTATCTGTTCTGACCCTTGTATTGACTTGCTCCTTGTGGTCCATGCCCACAGAGTTAAGCTCTCCTGACTGGTGCTGAGAACCCCGCTGCGTCCTCTGAGGCGATGGCCTTGGTCAGCCCATTGAGCCGGCCAGCCAGTCCTGTCTGAAGCGCCTGAGGCTGCTCTGAACCCCACAGCACCTGCGGGTGTTAATAAAGGGATGGCCTTAGGGGCTAGCGGGAGCATTTCCTCCTGGGGACTCTGAGAGTCCACCGTCCCAGCTTTGCCCTGGGTGGGATGAGACGGCTCTAAGATCTGAGCTGCCAGGGAAGTGGCGACCTCAGCGCCACACACCCTCACTTAGCAAGAAGCAGACTTTGCCCCCAGTTGCCAGGAGCCAGCGTGAGGAATCCCACCCGTGACAAGGTCACGCGGCAGGAGATTTTGATGGGCAAGGACGAGTCAAATCTCAGGGTTTTCTCCCTGGCATTTCCTGGGCATGTACCCCCGAAAACTAAGAATCTGCCTGCTTTTCCACTCTTCTGGCATTCTCTGGAAAAAGTCAACTAAGGGCTTTAGTCTTCTGCCTTTGATAGTGTGTTTCAATCCAAAAACCCCTCTGATGGCTTTCTAGCCTGCCTGCAAGACTCTTACAGCTGCGCATGTGATTGCTTGAGGCCTCCTGACTGCGGAAGCACAGGAAGCTTAAAACATCCTAGGAATGTAGGAGCTTCCGAGGAGTCAAAATCATTAGAACAGGACTGATTAAAGGCTTCATTTGTTGAGCCAATACTTGCTGCCAAATTTTCATATCCTTTATTTGTAAGACATAGTTGGTATATAGGAAAACAGGTAGTAGACCTGATATTAACAATATTAGATCTTTGAGTTAAGTACTTTCTTTGTTACAACCCACTGCACCTTTGTTCTATAGGAATGTAGCTTCGGAGTTCTCTGATTAGCGGACAATTATCTGAGAAGAGAGCCATACAAATGTTAACAGGCCTGTTGGCCAGAAGATAATGTAAACCACCTGAGACCTTTTGTATAAGGGAGATATGCAAAAGGAAAGCCTTGTCTCAGTGAAGGTCAGGACTATTGCCTCTGCATAACTCTGCATATTCCACTATGTATAATTTAGGGTATATAAGCTGATTTTGGAAAATAGTTTTTGGAGTCTTGCATCGGGAGTCTCGCATCTGGAGTCCTGCACCGATGCTGGGCTTCCCCCGTGTCTCTTCTTTACTCTAATTTCTGGCTGAATTCCCTTCTGGGGCGTGGAGGCTCACCATGTCTACTTACTTGTCCTGGCTGCTAAGATCTGTAAGAGAGAGAGCCCAAGGTGGGGCACTCTCTGATATTCAAACGAACGCCGGTGACCCAACGTAGATGGTGCAAGCTCCTTGTCTGGAACTTTATTGGCTTTCCACGTAAACCAAGTTATTCAGCCACTTTTCTCCATCTTAATTTTCCCACTCTACTATTATTTCCTAGTCTTATATTTCTAATAAATAAGTTTTTTCCTCGCCGACGCCGTCCCCGCTTCGAATTCCCTGGACCTGCCGGGGCTGGACCCCGGCACCCAGTGAACTGCTGTTAGCAAGCATTTCCACCTCTCTGCAAAGGCGAACCGGCTAGAGACGGAGCCCGCGAGGGAGCCGAGCCCCTAGAAGCGCCAGCCTAGGGCGCCGGTTCCCAGCCCCACGAGCCGGGAGACCCGCGCTGCCTCCGAGCAGCCGCTCCGCCACATGCGGCTCCAAGCCTCTGAGAAGCAGCAGCGGACCGGAGATGCGCCTCTGGGTGCAAAACCCCTAAATGCAGACTAGCCCGCGGAGAATCGTTCACCTCGGATACACTGGGTCCAATGAGACATGTTAGAACTAACTTCCCCTCTTTCTTTTTTCAGACACAGGCTGCTTGAGGGCAGTTCTGGCTTGCATTTTATTCCATCTGGCAGGGCTGGTCCAGACTGTCTGAGTCCTACCGGCTCCCACCATCCAGTCCGGTGCCCCTGCTCCCACCCACCCAGGAAGCCAGCTCCGGGCCAAGGCCGTTGCTCAGGGACCGCAGCGTGGACGGGAGGCTGCCTTGGGTCTGTCCCCAGGGGGGACGGGCGCAGGGTCTCTGGCACTGGGAGCACAGCCCGGCCTGGGAGACGGCCGGTGCCCTGCAGACCCCAGCGAGGGGCTGCCCTGGCGACATGGTTCCCATTGCCAGAAACTCAGGACAGGAGAGGCAGGCTCGCAGGAAGGCTGGACCCGGCGGCCTCCCAGCGGCACACGGGAGGCAGAGGCGGCCCCAGGGCCTGGTCACAGCTCCACGGCTGTCTGTCATCGTGACCGTTACTACAGCCCCTCGAGCCACGTGTTCGGGGGCGTCGGGATGTTGCCTGTCTTGTGAGCAGGGTATGAACGGCTTCCTGCCAGCCTGGGCTCAGGACCAGGGAGGAAGGGGCAGGTGCAGGGGGCAGCCCTGGCCTCTTAGGAGGCCACAGGCCAGCAGCAGCTGGAAGGATGTCGCTCCAGGACCACCCCCGCCCCTCCTTGCCCCCACCGTCCTGGGCTGGGGCCGCATGACCTGCCCGAAGTGGACGGGCCTTCAAGGAATTGCGGGCAGTGTGTGCGGCTTCAGACGTAGTTGAGAGCAGCAACAATCAGGACTTTGACCAAGGGGTCTCCTCTCTTTCGGCACATGGAGCCCTCGAGACGCCGGCAGTAGCAGCAGCCCATTTCAAAGATGAAGAAGGAGGTACAGACAGGTTCAGTAGCCTAGTTCAGCCTGGGGCTGAACAGCCAGTCAGGGGCAAAGCTGGGACTTGAACCCGGGGCATCTGGTCTTGGCCTGCGCGATCTGGACCACGGTGGTTCCTTTGTTACAGCTGATGGACCTACAGCCGTGCTTCACTGTCCCAAGCCCAGGTTTATGTCAGGGCTCTCTCTTGGCCTGTGCAACCTACGGGCTTTTGAAAATGTACCATGACGTGTGCCATTGTAATCGAGAGTCTCCGCGACCTCAGACCCTTCTGTGCCCTGTGCCCTCCCCGGACCATGGCGATGACTCAGCTTTTTCATGGTCTCTAGTTTTGCCTCTTCCAGACGCCGAGAGCTGAGCTCGAGTAGTGTTTCCAGGCTGGCTTCTTTCACTTAGTCGTGTGCACTGAGGCTCTCCCGGGTTTTTTCAGGGCTTGAGGGCTCCTCTCTTGAGTGCTGAATAACATTCCACCATCCAGACGTGTCGCAGTTTACTTGCTCGCTCACCTGAGGGAGGGCGTCTCGCCAGCACCCAGGGTTTGGTTGCTACTACTAAAGCTGCTGTAGACACGTGTCTGCGGGCTTTTGTGCAGACACAGGTTTTCAGTTCGTCTGGGTAAACACTTAGGAGCAAGAGGGCAGGACCGTACGGTGAAGACCATGTTTAGCTTTGTAAGAAACTGCCAAACTGTCTTCCACAGGGGCTGTGCTGATTCTGAAGGAGGCACACGTAAAATTCTGAATAAACCGCCAGCCTTCTGATCTGGTGGGAAGACCCCGCGCCCACACACCTGGTGTGTCTGGTTCTGGAATGTGCTCTGGCAGGCTGTCAGTGGTCCTCGGATGAGGCGTCAAGCACACAGAGTTACCCGGGGAGAAAGCACCCCCATTTCAAGGCTCTGTGGTAAAGCTCTAAGCTCTTACTTTGGCCAGTCTCTCTCCAGCTCCTCCGTAACATTTGCTCGTCAAGGGATAAGGCAGGAAGCTGACCGTGGAACAACCAGGGCTGGAGAAACACCATCCCAGTTGCCCTGGGATGCAACCACAGCTCCTTCAGCCTCATGCCAAAGCAACTCACATTTCCTGTTGCGTCAAAAGAATGGGACACCTTCAGATTCCTTCTCTTCTCCCAACATGAAATTTTCAAGAACCTTCTCACGGCGAGATGCACTAAGAATATGATAACAGTAACAGAGGCTGAGTTTTAACCCCACCCAATGGACGGAGGAGCCTGGGGGGCCGCAGTCCACAGGGTCGCTGGGAGTCGGACACGACTGAGCGACTTCACTTTGACTCTTCACTTTCATGCACTGGAGAAGGAAATGGCAACCCACTCCAGTGTTCTTGCCTGGAGACTCCCAGGGATGGGGGAGCCTAGTGGGCTGCCGTCTGTGGGATCGCACAGAGTCGGACACGACTGAAGCGACTTAGCACAGCACAGCATAAGCCACCTTGCACCGGACGCGTCTCCCGTATCCACGGGGGCGGCCAGGGCCTGGCGAGCTCAGAAGCAGGGACACGGAGCGGGTGGGGAAGACCCAGGGCTCCACCCTAGGAGGGATTCTCAGAGTGGGTGGCAGGGCCCTCTGGCCCTGCGGATCCAAGAGCTGTAGGGACTCCAACTGAGGAGGCCGAGGAGGGCGCTGTAAGGGAGGGGACGGTTTACCTCGGTCTGCACGCAGCCCAGATCCAGCAAGCCCTCCGTGTGCAGCCCGGGAGCCGAGCATGGTTTTAAGTTGTTTGAATGCAAATGGAAAAATGTTAAAAAGATGATCAGTCTTTGAGCCTTTTGGCAGGAACAGCTGCTCAAACTGGCGAAATCTAAAATTTAGATGAAGGCAAAACCCAAAACATCTTCGCTCTAGCTCTAAGCAGAAAACACTTGCTGATCCCACTTGGGTGACCAGAGCGGGGGCCTCCTGCCTGGGTCCTGGGCGCCTTTGAGACCTGCCCCCTTCAGGGAGTGTGCTGAGGGTTCTCCGACACAGAGCCCAAGGCTAGCTGTGCAGGGGAATCCCCCCGCGATCCTGGCCGGCCTCTGCGGGGGGACAGGCCTCGCCTCTACCGGGATCTAGCACTTACGTGTCTCCCCTGGACAGAGAGCTCCCTGTGAACACGCTCTGACCCGGAGAACGTGGTGGGCGTGACACACACAGCAACTAAGCTCTAGGTGCAGCTTGAGGGGCCTCGGCGAGCTCCTCTGAAGCTCTGAATAAGCCACTGAAGGAGAAGTCTCATGCAGGGCAGACCATACAGAGGCGGACCCAGGAGGCCTTGTCCAAGAGCCAGAGCCCAGGGCCCCCAGGGACCCTCCCGAGCCCAGCAGGCCGCGCCAGCCAGCACATTCCTGCTGAGTCCTGACTCGAAGAATCCCAGTGCTAACTTAGTTGTAGTTTCAAGCCCTTAAGTGTTGGGGTGGTTACACAGCAGCGGATCACTAAAACAACCCTCAAATAAGAGACACAACCGTATGAAGCCCTTCTCAGAGGCCAAGCTTATTATGGGCAAAACCTAGTCCTCGAAGTGGCGCTTTGAAAATGGCACTGTGGCGATTCCCATTTTACAGACGTCACCGAGTTCTTAAAAGAGCAGAGCCAGAGTTGACTTAACGACGATAAAAAAAAAAGTCACAAAATCAAGCAGAACTCTTCCCTTCTCGGAGACATCCTGTCTGCGTGGGGCTGCGAACCAGCAGAGCTGAATCGATCCAGAATCAATGCGTGGCCGTCAGCCTCTGGCCTCCCGAGGGGCTCTCGAGCTCGGCCATGGCGGCCTGGTCACTGGTCTCCCCCGGGGCAGCAGGTGGGGGGCCTGACTCACTGCTCAGCGCCCCCGTTGGACTCCCACCCCCCTTTTTCTCAGGCCTCCTCTGCCGAGCACAGTGCGGCTCACAATGCTCCTGGCGCGTCTGAACAAGACGATCTCTCATGCAGCGACAGAGCAAACTAGGCATTAGGAACATGTTATGTGCCAGTAAGATCTTTATCGGCCAGCATAGAGGCTTTTTCAGAGTTTCACAGTCCGGTGAGTCTTCACAGATGCTTGCGGCACCCTCAGAGCAAGGTACACTGAGGCATGAGGGACACAGGCAGCCCTTAGGGGAGGGTGTCCTGGAGCCTGCCTGGCCGCCTGTGGTCTGCGAGCCCCCACAGGGCAGCTCTCCTCTTCTTTGTCTGCAGAACAGGCACTGTGCCTCTCACCCCCAGGACTGCCGTCAGAACCAACGAGGGGACAGGTTCAGGAGTGCGGTCCAGGCCCTGCAGTGGGAACACTGCGCACCATCTCAGTCCAGACGCCCGCCTGCTCCTCCCCAAGGCCCGGGGCAGATTTGCCACAGAAAAGGTGGAAAGGAATTCAGTGATCTTGGCTCCTTTAAAAAAATTCAAACAAATCTTCAACGGAAGGGCCAAGAAACGCAGCCACAGAATTCCAGAGTCAGGACGTGTCAGTGCATCCAGCTCAGAGGACCCAGCCAGGCCTGAACCGAGGACACGGCCAGGTCTGGGTGGGGGCAGGTTTCCATCCCCAGGTGGCCTCTGGCCAGGACCGCAGCCACTGTGGGGGGACTGAGGAGCCCCGGTGCAGAGCCCAGGTTGGCCAGCAGAGGACTTGAGGCCATGGGGAAATAAACAGACCCCTGCCCCTCTGGTTCGTCACCTGGAAAACAGGGCCAACAGCACTGAGTTTGCAGATTAGACTGATGTCAAGGAGGTCAACGCACCTCCACTCAGCAGGGCATCCATCCAGGGTGGCTGGCCCACAAGAAGCTTGTCTTCTTCGGAGGAGCATGGGAGGGGGAGGAGGCGTGGGAGGGGGAGG
>SJYA01003851.1:0-17304 GCA_006410615.1 Neotragus moschatus | reverse complement strand
CAGGTCCTCTTGTTTTCACTCCCTCACTCTGCAACCTTTTCCCAGAGACCAGGAGGCATCTCCAGGGAGGAGGGTGTTCTGGGCCCATCTGGGCTCCTGGGCTGATTTCCCGTCCACCTTCAGACCCTGCTCTGTTCCCCGCGATCACCCCACACCCGTCCCGCGGGCCAGGGCAGCTCGTCTCCCAAGCAGGGGGAGGGACCCCTCAGTGAACAGCACTCAAGGGTCCTACCACGTGGAGCTCAGCTGGAGACGAAGAAATAAGTGAGGGGCGTGATGTGGCCCATCAGAGGGTGGCGTATGTCACCAAAGGGGCCAGGGGTGGGCCGGGGAAGCAGGAGGTTTGCCACCTGGGCCACGTGGCTGAGAAAGGTAGCCTCCCACAGGTGACATCTGAGCTGAGGCTTCAGGAGGGGAAGGCCGGCCCAGGCCGGGGGAGGGAGAGGAGAATCGGACATGTTTCATAAAGACTTCCGGCAGCTCTCAGGCAGTGCGGGGCTGGTGGCCCCACAGGCAGGCCCCAGGAGGGGAAACCATCCCGCCCCTAGCGCTGGCGGAGGGGCGTGCACATGCGCTTCCGGGGCGGGGAGAGAGGACGGTGGCATGCCTGCAAGCCTCTCCTCCCAGGAGTGACGGGGCTGGAGGGCAAGGGAACACAGGCAGCAGCAGCCCACTTGGAACTGCTTCCGCGTCCGCCCCCGGGCAGCCCCGTCCCCCGGGGCCCTAGCGGTGGTGGTGGTGGGGAGAATGCCCTGGGGAGGGGCTCTGAGCTGCTGGCTCAGCCTGGCTTCTGGCGGGGGTGGGGGTGGGGGGCTCTGTCTGGGTCTGCAGCTGGGCACCATCACCTCGCGGCTCTTTCCCTCGGGGCGCCTCCTCCTGTCTGGAGCTGGTACAGATCGTGCAGAGGATACCCAGGCTTTGTGTTCAGTGTCTCGGCTCCAAACCCCACCACTGCCTGCCCCAGGTCCTGTGTCAAGTGTGACAGGCAAAAGCTGTGTTCTGAGGGCTTGGACCGGAGGAGAGGGTCTCTGCGTTGTGGGTGACGCCCTCTGAGGGGAGGCTACACGCCCCTGCCCCACCAGGCTGTGAGGAAGGGTTCCACGTGGTGCACCTTCCAGAGGCTTCTTCCCCACTGCAGCCAGGGCCCCGCAGACGCTGCCTGGCTCCTGTCTCTTATACACATCTCTCCAAGAGAAGTGGTAAACCCATCCAGCTCTGAGGCCAGGAAAACTATGAGACAAAGAACCGCAGGCGGACGATAGAATATATGAGGTAAAATAAGCGACATCACTCCTCTAAAGACCTGAGACGAGCCTGCAGTTTAAGGAAGCCCTCCTCCCGTCCAGAGCGCCTGGCCAGGGCGCTTTAGTCGCTCCTCCTCAGGAGGGAGGCGGGCAGCTGCTTCATGGGCTCCCGAGAGGCTGGAGTCGGTGGACCGTGACCCGACACGGCGGAAATTGCCCTTTGATGGAAAGAAGCGCCTTCCGGTTTATCCTTCTCTTTCTTAATCAAGGGCTTGCTCCGAGGCCACGGGCCCTGGCTGGTGTGGGGTCTGCGCTCACAAGCTGACCTCGGAGGAGCCCTGCGCCCCTCCCTGGCTTCTATCTCTTCTCCGTTTCTTCCCCTCCGGCAGGCGCTAGCTTACTGCCTGGCTGCCTGCCCCTGCGCACCGAATGAGGCTCTGTCCATTTGCCCTCAGGTCCTCTTGTTTTCACTCCCTCACTCTGCAACCTTTTCCCAGAGACCAGGAGGCATCTCCAGGGAGGAGGGTGTTCTGGGCCCATCTGGGCTCCTGGGCTGATTTCCCGTCCACCTTCAGACCCTGCTCTGTTCCCCGCGATCACCCCACACCCGTCCCGCGGGCCAGGGCAGCTCGTCTCCCAAGCAGGGGGAGGGACCCCTCAGTGAACAGCACTCAAGGGTCCTACCACGTGGAGCTCAGCTGGAGACGAAGAAATAAGTGAGGGGCGTGATGTGGCCCATCAGAGGGTGGCGTATGTCACCAAAGGGGCCAGGGGTGGGCCGGGGAAGCAGGAGGTTTGCCACCTGGGCCACGTGGCTGAGAAAGGTAGCCTCCCACAGGTGACATCTGAGCTGAGGCTTCAGGAGGGGAAGGCCGGCCCAGGCCGGGGGAGGGAGAGGAGAATCGGACATGTTTCATAAAGACTTCCGGCAGCTCTCAGGCAGTGCGGGGCTGGTGGCCCCACAGGCAGGCCCCAGGAGGGGAAACCATCCCGCCCCTAGCGCTGGCGGAGGGGCGTGCACATGCGCTTCCGGGGCGGGGAGAGAGGACGGTGGCATGCCTGCAAGCCTCTCCTCCCAGGAGTGACGGGGCTGGAGGGCAAGGGAACACAGGCAGCAGCAGCCCACTTGGAACTGCTTCCGCGTCCGCCCCCGGGCAGCCCCGTCCCCCGGGGCCCTAGCGGTGGTGGTGGTGGGGAGAATGCCCTGGGGAGGGGCTCTGAGCTGCTGGCTCAGCCTGGCTTCTGGCGGGGGTGGGGGTGGGGGGCTCTGTCTGGGTCTGCAGCTGGGCACCATCACCTCGCGGCTCTTTCCCTCGGGGCGCCTCCTCCTGTCTGGAGCTGGTACAGATCGTGCAGAGGATACCCAGGCTTTGTGTTCAGTGTCTCGGCTCCAAACCCCACCACTGCCTGCCCCAGGTCCTGTGTCAAGTGTGACAGGCAAAAGCTGTGTTCTGAGGGCTTGGACCGGAGGAGAGGGTCTCTGCGTTGTGGGTGACGCCCTCTGAGGGGAGGCTACACGCCCCTGCCCCACCAGGCTGTGAGGAAGGGTNTGTGTTCAGTGTCTCGGCTCCAAACCCCACCACTGCCTGCCCCAGGTCCTGTGTCAAGTGTGACAGGCAAAAGCTGTGTTCTGAGGGCTTGGACCGGAGGAGAGGGTCTCTGCGTTGTGGGTGACGCCCTCTGAGGGGAGGCTACACGCCCCTGCCCCACCAGGCTGTGAGGAAGGGTTCCACGTGGTGCACCTTCCAGAGGCTTCTTCCCCACTGCAGCCAGGGCCCCGCAGACGCTGCCTGGCTCTCTCCCGGGCCAGAGCCGACGGGGCTCGGGTCCAGTCGGCCGCGAGCAGGCCCTTGACTCTGACTGGATCTCGCAGGCCAGGACAGCTGAGTATCATGCGGGGGATGAGGTCCAGATGAAGCTGAGGACTCTAGCTGACCTCGAAGGGTCCTTTCTGTGGCAGAGCAGAGAGTCACTGTAACATCAGCTTTAGGAGCTGGTTTCCGATTTGGGCCCCTTTCGTGGGTGTCCATCTCGGCTGCAAACGTGTGTTAGTGACATTTTCTGCTTTTGCGCCTATTCACTGGTTAAGGAGATGTTACAAAAACCATTTCAAGGTCTCTGAACAAACAGTCACAAATATTTAAGCCTCCGCTTTGCCTGTTAAGGAAAATGCCACCTAAGATAATCACTTGGCCTTTGCCTGACAGGAAGGTTTACACAGAGGACAGGATTATTTTCACCTCTGAGCAGTTCACAGACTTTGAACCTAGAGGGTCTTTTCTATGCCCTGCAATGATTCCTTGAGCGAAATAGTCCGATTCCTGGACACACAGAAAGAAAATGCCAGCAAAAGGCACAGCAAGCTGCAATCATTCCTGACAGAGCTGCCTAAGGAGTGCGGCTTAGTCCTCAGTGAGAGTCACGTGGAAACCGGGTGTAGATCTGGTCCCATCTGTGTCACCTCTTCTACCGTAAGTGGGGAGCACTTCCTGGGGAAGGCCCACAGCAGGCCTGCAGGATGCTCTCTGGATGTGCAAACTGCCTGGGTTCGAGCGGCTTCCCGTGGTGGAGATGGCCAGGGCCAGGGGCAGCAGCTGGACTCCGGCAGTTTGTAGTGATGTCGCTTCAGACCATCATTTACCACCTCGGTCACCTCATCTGGAATATGGGCCTGTGGTTCTGTTTGTCTGTGGGGTTGTCACGAGGAGAAGGAAGGAGAGAAGGGCCCAGCACACAGGGGACGCTGCAGAAACGGCAGGCGCCCCTTTACCATCGCTTGCACAGTGGGAACAAGGAGAGGAATGAAGGCTGACAGGACCTGAGGGGATCTGGGGCCAGACATGTGAGCCTGGGTTAGCAAGGGGCCCCAAGCTGGTTTTCCACAGATCCCTCTCTGACAGCTTGTTCCCAGCATCCTTTTCTCCAATGGGTGTTCCCAGCCTCTCTCTCTCTTAAATCATGTTCCGAGTCCCTCTCTTGACACCTTGCTACAAGCATCCCTCTCACTGAAAGTATTCTCAGAATTCCTCTCTCTGATGTTATATTCCCAGAATTCCTCTCTGATGTCACATTCCCAGCATTCCTCTCTGAGGGATGTTCCTAGCATCCCTCCCTCTGATGGAGACTCCCAGAATTCCTCTCTCAGAAGGATGTTCCCAGCATCCCTCCCTCTGATGGAGACTCCCAGAATTCCTCTCTCAGAAGGATATTCCCAGCATCCCTCCCTCTGACAGCATGTCCTCAAGGTCTGAGCATGACATGGCCAGCACCATACAGGTGCGATCTCTTAAATGACAGTCAAGCTCAGTTCAAAGTGTCTTTTCCAAGTCAACCTAGTCTAGGCTGCCCCAAGTAAGTGAGCGGAAGACAGCAGGAGGCTTACAATCCAGTTTGAGTTAAGTGAACAAAATCAATGCCAGGAGCAAAAACTTTCCAGTTACAGACAACCTCATAAGGTGGACATTATCATGCCCCTTCACAGGTGGAGACTAAAGCCTGGGTGTTTAAGTAACTTGACCAAGTGGTACAATAATGTTCCACAATAATGACTGTGCTTCTAGAAAGTGCTTAGAGGAAAAAGCCAGTCTGAAAGGTAACACTGTATGACTCCATCCTATAACATTCTTGAAATGACAAGATTGTGCAACAGAAGAGGTCAGGAGTGGGTGGGGTCAGGGATGGGTGGGCGTGGCTATGGAAGGCCAACAGGGGAGCGGCTGTGGCGGCCAGCCGGTCTCTACCTGGACAGGGTGCTAGAGATGTCAGCTGACACGTGGTCAAGCTGCGCAGCACTGAATAAACATACAGGCCGAAGAGTGCAGGCTTACAAAAGCTCAGCGTTACCACGATACGTTGGCAGCACACTCAGGCAGAGGAAGGCGGTATCACTTAGCGAGAGGCGGTGGGCTGAACCATACTCCCTTCCCTCAGAGATCCTTACCCCCAGCATCCGTAGACACGCTACTCCCATTTAGTAAAAGAAATTTTGCAGCTGTGGATAAGTTATAGATTCTGAGATGGGAAGATGACTCTGGAGTATTTGGGTGAAGCTCATGAAACCCCAACGGTCCTGATGAGAGGGAGGCTGGAGGGCTGGGGCTGGAAGAGACAGAGGGAGATTCCGAGATGTGATGTTGCCAGCATAGACGGCGGAGGAGGGAACCATGAGCCAAGGACCAGCTCCAAAGGCCAGAAAAGGAGACAGCCACCCTGGAGCTGCTGCAGGGACAGTCTCCCTGTCAGCAATTCCACAGTAACCCAATGAGCCGGAATTTTGACTCCTGACCTCCAGAGCTGTAAGAGAATAGATTTGTATTGCTGTAATACACTAAGCTGGTAGTGATATAGCAGCTACGCAAAATTAATACAGTGAGGAACCTTGGGGAAAAAGGCAACAAACTTCAATTATCTGGGCAACTTCATTTATGTGGAATGCTCTCATCCCTGGTGATATCAGATGGCTGAGGCATGACCGAACATGAGAAGCTATTTGATCAGCAGAGACCCGGTCTTCACGGAGATGAAGCTTAAAGCCACCTTGATTCCTCAAACTGCTGCCGTTCCCTGCCATCAAGCTTTAGCAGCATCTGGTGGGTGGTACTTGGAGCTGGCGCAGCTCACAATAATAGCCTGTTTAATCCATGTCAGCCAGAAGAAGCCTCCAGAATAAATACTGCATCCAGAGGGTGTATTTTTTTCTGTACCATCTCTTTGTCCTTCATATTTGAAAAATATTTAAACTCACGATATACCTGGAGAAACTAAAGTGTGAGTTCTTTGCAGGTAAAGTGGTTAGGCAGATTAAGGATCAAGAGAATAATTGGACATGTAATTCAGAATTTAAGTTTTTAAGTAAATATTCTAAGCCTATGTTTCTACACTAGGAATATAACAAGCCAAAAAAAAAAAAAAGACCTTGACAAAGGAATAAAAGTTAGCTTCCGTTTGGGAATAATGGCTGTAACAGAAGGTTCCAGGTACAAACACTGTACCAGGCACCTTTAGTTCTCAGAACAACTCTGCAGGGAACACAGTATTGTCCCTGACTTGCCACTGCAGAAACAGAGGCTCGGAGAGGTTAGGTAACTTGCTTGAGCTCCCACAGCCTATAAATAATAAAGTCTGGATTGGCGCTCACATTGGTCGGATCTCCAAGTTCAAGTCTTGCTCTCGCTACTGCCTCAAAGATAAATGCACGAGGCAGCATGTTGAATAAATACCACAACGTCACCAGCAGCTAACATGAGAGCTCTACAAAGAGCTGAAGGCTGGCCTTAACTTGGAATTCATCAACTGCTCCATGCCAGAGCTCAGTGGGGAAGGGGCTGTGCCGACCACAGGGCAGAAAGTGGGCTACACAGCGAGCCAGGGTGGTGACCCGCCCGTCACTGGCATGTGGGAAGCGCCATAATGCAGGAAGAACCTGCTCCATGAGTCGTGACAAAGCCAGAGCAGCACGGCCCTGCCGCCAACACACATCCTGCAGCCGCCCTGCCAGACCTCGGGCATGCTCGTCCCGGGAGGCGCCAGCATCCACGCCAACGTGCTGCCGAGGGCACTTGCTGCTGCTGTGTCTGACTCTCTGCGACCCCACGGGCTGCAGCCCGCCAGGCTCCTCTGTCCGTGGGAGTCTCCAGGCAAGGGCCCTGGACTAGGCTGCCATGCCCTTCTCCAGGAGATCCTCTGACCCAGGGATGGAAGCTGCCTCTCCTGCATAGGCAGGCGGGTTCTTTCACATTGGGTCACCTGTGGAGAACCAAGTACTACCTGTAAGACAGCATGGTGTCTGACGGGCTAATCACTCTGGTTTTCTGACACAGACACCAAAAGGGAAAGGGGGGCAGGGACGAATCAGAAGCTGGGGATTAATGGGTACACACCACTGTATACAAAGCAGACAACCCACACGGACCTACTACACAGCAAGGGAGCCACGTTCAGTGTCTTATGATGGCCTGTAACGGAAAACCACGAGTGTGCTCTCACAGTGACTGAGTCGCTCTCTTGCGCACCTGACACTACCAGGACACTATATATCAGCTACCCTTCAGTAAGAACCAAACGTCAGATCGCTCTGGTTTTGCTGAAATCCCATCGTTGCTACCACCCCTGAGCCCGTGTTTCCACACCGAGCCTCTCCCAAGCAACGTCCCTCCTTCTCCACCCCACGGTGGTTCTTATGTTCCTTTGCCTGTGACTGTAAGAAATGCCTTTTACCACACACCCACCTCACACACACGTGTAACAGAAACAAGAGCGCCGAGAAGCAAGACGTGCCCTTCCTGTGTGCGTGGAGCTCTCGTGCTTTCTTCTTCTGTATTTGCTCCTCACACACTGACGGTGAGGCTGGGCCCCACCCGCACCCCACGAGCGGCTGTGCTTCATGGCGAGTGGGGGCCTACCTCTGGGGCGATGTAGTCGGGGGTCCCACAGAAGGTCCGGGTCGTGACGCCGTCCATCATGTGCTCCTTGCACATCCCGAAGTCCGCGATCTTGATGTGTCCTTCCGAGTCCAGCATGACGTTGTCCAACTTCAGGTCCCTGCAAGGAAGCAGGCACCGTCAGCGTCCCTCCGCACACAACGCTTCACTCTGCCTCGTCACTACAGGCCTGGGAGAGCTGGGCTGGGACCTGCCACTTAGCGACTCTCCATCTCTAGAGCCCAGCGCAGAGCCTGGGGCACTTGTGGGCACGCCAGCGCGCCTCAGTCCTGTCCGACTCTGCGCGACTCCACGGACCGTAGCCCACCGGGCTCCCCTGTCCGTGGGCTTCTCCAGGCAGGAACACTGGAGCGGGTGGCCATGCTGTCCTCCAGGGGATCTTCCCGACCCGGGATCAAACCCGTGTCTCTTGTGTCTCCTGCGCTGGCAGGCGGGTTCTCTACCACTACCTACACCGACTTAATAAATCAGACTGAGGGACGGAGCCAGCGCTTCCCACCTTGACAGCAGGTGAATCACCGGAGACGCAGCTGAGCAGCTCCGAGGACCCGCGCTCCCCAGTTGGTTAGTGCCCCACCTAGAGGGCTCAGGCTCCCCACCAGGTGCAAACCGCGGGCAAGCTCAGAACCACTGCGTGCACTCAGCCCCCCATTCTGCGCAGTGTCCTGCTCACGCTCCGGTTAGTGCCGGCCGACGTCCTGCCTTCACCGTTAACCAGCAATGGCAGGAACCGGATCCGGCGGCCCCCCTCTCCCCGCCCGCCCCAGCTCCCACGCTCCTCTGCTGAGCATCACTAGCAGAAGCTCAGCCCTCACGGGTCCCGACCCTGACCCTCACGCCACGTGAAAGGCAGAGGAGGGAGCCGGCAGGGGAGAGAAAAGCTCACTTTCTTGCAGAAGCAGGAAAGAAATATGCCGTCTCTCAGATGCAGAGACCAGAAGCTGGTCCACATTTGCCCGGAGGCTGCAGAGAACGGTGGGTCCCAGCGGGTCTCCATGACGGGGTGTGGGGGATTGTCCTCTCCATGTTGACACCCCCTCTCGCCCCAACAGAATCTCACACCCTCCTCTGTGCTGCAGGCAGCAGGGCCTTGATACATACCGATAGATGATTCCTCTTTTGTGAAGAAAGAACAGCCCGATGGAAATCTCCGCTGCATAGAACCTGCAACAGAAAATGTCTGTCAGGCGGCCGGCTTGTTCCCTCCGGCCTCCCAGATGCTTTCTGCCCTCAAGATCAGGCATCAAAATGGCACTGGAAGGGGAGACCCTGACTGCCAGAGACCAGCACTGCCCTACAGGCACCCTAACCCTCTGCGGTTTTATGACCCCAGCTTCCCCAAGGGATGACACAGCTGATAAAATCGGTGAAGCAGGTTTATTAGCTGCCTGAAAACAAGCCTTTCTTGTCTGGGGCAGGTGGACAGGTAATTTACTGCTTAAAACAAAGTTCGAGCACAGTCTTTTAATGAGTGGCGTCTGCTAGGCTGCTCTGTGTCAGGGCTACAGTAGATGGAAGCAAAATCCCACTTTCCCCTTAAGGACTGAATATGTTAGCGTTTGGAAACATATGTCTGCCCTGGAAGACAACAGTCAGTGTGAGCTGAACTCTGGGAATGGCTTACTCATCCCCACAGCCTCACCCCAGGTGCTGGGGAGTGGGACTCAGGCCACAGTTCGTAGCTGGTGCACCCTTTAATTCATGATAGGAAGGAGTTACAGCCATCACTTCAGAGTTGTTAATGGATCAATATCTGAAACTCCTAATAAACACTGAAGGAGGTTTTACAATCTGTTTTGTGTTTAGTTCCTGAAGCCTGAGAAGCCACAGGACTGCCTGTGCAAACAGCACTCTCGCGAGGCTTCAGTAAGCACATGTGTTTACATGAGTGTGTTTACAGGAGCAGAGGAAGGACCACTGATGACAGGGGCCACACTCTCAACAGGAGGCCGTCTCTGAGTGCCAGCAGGAGGTGGGGAGGAGAGAAGGGGTCACAGGTGACTTTCCTGTGGCTTTCTCCTGTTTTTCTGTGTTGTTTTTTTTAAATATAAAACGTTCCAGCAACACAGATACAATTGAAGGTACTAAGTGGGACGCCCGTGGGTTTCTTCTCGATGGAGGGAGGCTGTTCTGCCCTTGGCTCCGACGGCTCTGAGTGGTCAGGCTTAGCTGTCATTTGCTTGTGTTAATGCTTTGTAACTAACAACATAAGAGACGGGATCAGGGGAGGGCTTTCTGAAAACAAAAAGGAAAAATAAAAGCGGAAACCAGCAGCCCTGCCCTTGTTTTGAGCGAGCCCCCAAGAACGCCCTGCTCTGCTTCTGGTGGGTCTACCCAGGCTGGCTCACCCCACGTGGGCCAGGGCGGCTCGGGTTTATTTAGACTGAACGTCCCTGGAGCCCGACGGACGTTTGCTCAGGTGATTAACTGGGGTTCTTGGCACACACACGTCCACTGGGGGTTAAAGAGCTCTGCTTCTGAGTTACCCGTGACTTTCTGGCCCTGGAATACGGGCTGACTCTCCAGGTCGTTAGGGCCCCGCCTCTAGATTCTCCATCTTCCCCGGAGCCCGCGTCTCCCTGACTGCGGATTCCTGCCTCCCGGCCTCGAGGTGCAGGCACCCCACTGAAACCTCCCCGACCTCCTCCTGGACAGCAGCCCGTCCCAAGACTGCGGGGTCATTACCCCAACCTCTCCAGGACACCGACGCCCCTGGGGCTCCAAGTCGCTCCGCTCCTCTCTTTCTGCAGGCCGTCTGCACCTGCTACACCAGCCCTCCACCGTCCCGCCCCGATGCTGTCAGGCCCCCGAGCCCCCTCCCCTTCCAGGCTATCTGGCTCCTAGCCAGGCGCTCGCTCCGCTGGGCGCAGCACCCAGAGCCCCTTCCGCTGCTCAGCTCCGGAGGGAATGACTCAGGGGTCGGGACGGGCAGCTGCGCACCTGCAGCTCCCAGCGACGGGAGGAGAACTCACATCTCCGCGGGACGGCGCAGGCAGACCGGGAGGCAGCAGCGCTTCGCCCCAAGCTGGGCGGAGCCCCCCTCCCAGACCCGCCCTGCTGAGGGCACTTAACGAGCTACTCACACTGCTTGCGGCTCCCTGAACCTCCCGGCCTGCTGGATGTGGTACATGAGGTCCCCGCCGCTGACGTACTCCATGACGAAGTACAGCCGGTCCTGAGGGCCGAGGTTCGAGCGTGAGCGGGCTCCCCCGCGGCCGCGCCCCGCTCCAGCCCGCAGTCTGCTTTTTCGCTGGGGAAACGTGGGCCGCGCCGGCACGTCTGCCCGGCGGAGCCCGTCGCAGTTTTCTCCCCGCAAGAAAGAATTAGTAAGAAGCCCTGCTGTGTGAGGCCCTCAGGAAACAAAGTCAGGACACAGCTCTGAAACTGCAGTTCTCAGGTGCCCTGTCCACCCCGCTGGTTACAGATGCTCCCAGTGATGGGAACGGCCTCACACCTTCCTCCCTTCTCTCCTACAGGCAGAATTCATTTCTAAGTTGGGGCTGGCGTGAGGAGTCCACCGGGCCAATGCTTTAACCAGTGGCTGGCAGTGCAGTGGTGGACGGTGGTGCGTTTGCCCAGTGTCTGAGAGCAGACCTCGTGGGTCGCCGGGCTTGTACCCCGCAGACCTCAGGGCCGTCTGCCGTGGGGTGGGGCTGTGTGTGCGGAGGCCGACCGCTGTTCTGCATCCACGTTCGCCCAAATGCTGTTTCTGACTCTCTGTCGCTGACACGCTGCGTGTTGGCCCGCGAAGCGCACACCATAGAACTCCGTGAGTCTGCGCATTTACAGGGACGTTACACCGGGACAGAGGGGAGTGGAGGGGCTTTAGGAGGGAGGTAACAGCGCAGCACAAGGAAACGCGGGCCTCTGCTCTCTTCCAGAAAACACCACCATTTCACAGAGGTTACTGAACTTAATTAAAGTGGTGCACGGGAGGAAAAAACGGCAGAACAGGAGCTAGCAGCCAGGAAAGGGCGCTGGGAGCCATTCCTCGCCGTGCTGTTATGAGCTTTAATTTCAATTTTCTTTCTCTGCTTTCAGCTTTCCAGAGCTTAATCAGTGTAGCCGGCGTCACAGGATCGCGGCTGGGGCTCTTCCCTCTCCTTTGCCTATTGCTCGATTCTCTTCTGGACGCTACTGGGAGCTGCTGGGAGACGGACCATCACTCGGCTGCCCGCGCCCGGCTGCCCCCTGGTGGCCGGGACTGGCTCTGCGGCCCCGCCATCCACTCGGGCCTGCAGGCTGCGGCCCTGCCACTGCAGTTACAGCTGCTGATCACCGAGCCACAGGTTCCGGACGCCAGCCGCTGAGGTGTGGAGAGCTTGCCTTTGGGAACGCCTCACTACGGTGCGGCATACAGTATACACGCATATAAACATCCAAGTGTTTGTATTTCTTGGAGGCTACCTGCCAGCACTATGCCCCAGACTTGGCTGATTAGTGGAAATTACTTTGTCCTCTGTTTAGTTAACCTGTGTGACAGGGCTCTGCAAACCTTTTCTGTAAAGAGCCAGACAGGAAATGTTTCAGGCTTTGTGTGTGTCTTGCAACTACTCAGCTGTGCCTTTGTAGTCGGAAAACCCCTGATGCCCCAAGAAAACCATTTATGGGCCCTGAAATCATCTCATTTTCCTGTGTTACAAAACAATATTCTTTTTATAAAGCCTCTCTTAGAGCTCAGGGACCATCCACACAAAACAGACCAGACCGCCACCCCTGCGTGAGCATTACCCAAGAACACCCTCTTCCAGGACACGGGTCTCCTGACGCTCTGATGCCAATTCGGCAGCTGTACCAGGATTTAACGAGCCAGGACTGTGAGTTACCGTTTTGTATCTCTAAGCCTTAACGCATTGCCTGGTGTGTATTATGGAAACCTTTGATAGAAGCATTCGCAGAATCAAATGGAATTAACGCCAAGTCTACAAGTAGGGGATGCCCTGAATTCCCCAGTGGCACCCAGTCTGCTTGGGAGAGGAGGACATGGGCTGTCTTCTCCGGGAGGAAGGCTGGGGTGCAGCGTGAGGGCCCTGTGGTGGGGGCAGGGGGCAGGCCGCAGGCCGCTCACCACTGTCTGGAAGCAGGAGTGCAGCTGCGTCAGGAACGGCGGCTTGTCGAGCAGGGCCAGCACGCGCTTCTCCACCATGGTGCACTCCACGTCGTCGTCCTGGATGACCACGTCCTTCTTCAGGATCTTGATGGCGTACAGCTCCTCGGTCCCCTTCCGGTCGGCCAGCATCACCTGCAGGCAGGCGGAGGGCAACCAGAGCATCCGGGCACACGGCACGGGGAGTGCCGGAACTGTGTATACAGACCCGTCAACCTTTTTTAAAAGATTTTTTTTTTAATGTGGCTCAGTTTTAAAGTCTTTATTGAATCTGTTACAATATTGCTTCTATTTTCTGCTTTTGGTTTTTTGGCAAAGAGGCATGTGGGATCTTAGTTCCCCGACCAGGGACTGAACCTGCAGCCCCTGCACTGGAAGGTGAAGTCTTAATCACTGGAGCCCCAGGCCAGGCCCAACAGATTCACTGACAAAAAGAAAGCTCCCTTCAGGTGCCGGTTCTCGAACGCTGCACTGTGTGTGCGTATGTGTGAGTCGTCGGTCGTGTGCAAATCTTTGCAAACCCATAGACTGCTGCACATTAAATTCCTCAAGCATACCGTTTGAGAAAGCTCTGGGAGATGGTGAAGGACAGGGAAGCCTGGCCTGCTGCAGTCCACGGGGTCGCAAAGAGTCGCACATGACTGAGCGACTGGACAGGACTGATTAGCTTCTAGGCCACAAGACATACATGCTGTGTGGGCCATAGCCACACGAGGGCGCCCTTGCGGCCGCTGAAAATGATGCTTGACATCCTCTGCATCAGCAGGTGCTTCAGGAGCATCGTCATCCCAGGAGCACCGTCATCTCGGGAGCACCGTCATCTCGGGAGCACCCTCACCTCGGGAGCATCCTCAGAGCAGACACCTGACTGACCTTCACATGCTCCTCACAAGCCAGGAAGTCGGGACCCAAATCCAAAAGAAAGAAGGGGGACTGAAGCCAGCCCTTGGCCCCGCCACGAGAGTTGGACCCAGAGAGGCAGAGGCAGAGTGGATGCGGAGGACGCCCGGTCTCTCAACTATTATGTTCATTTGCTACAAGCCAGCATTTAATTTTCAGTTGTGAAAAGTATTCAGCCACCATTGTGGGGCGCTGACTCCATCCTGAACCCTGAAACGGTGGCACAGGGAGCCCTGTCTGGCTTTTTGGATGAGTCATTTTCAATGCGTGGAAGTGGGAAGCGCCTGAGAATGTGGCGGAACCAGGGGACGTCTAGAGGGCTGCCCCGGAGTCCTTGGGGAGACTTGGACCAACCGACCGCACGTCCTCCATGGAAGCCCCACCCGGCTCGGACGCGGCCTGCTCACCTTCCCAAAGCTGCCTTTGCCCAGCACCATGAGGAAGTTGAAGTCGGTGAGCTTCACTCTGTCCAGGTTGTTGGAAGGCTGTCTCCTGTCCTCAGAGGGACTGATGACCTTGTTGCCGGCAGGGCCAAGCTTGGCTTTCTAAGCAATAACACACACATGAGAACAGTCAGCCGTTTCCTCGGGGACAGAAGTGCCAGGGAACTCTAAGCTAGGAGCCGCTGCTGGGTGGGCGGCGGGAGGGGAGACGGTGAGGAAAAGGAGCGGGCCACGAGGTGTCTCTTCCTGCCTTCACCACTGCCTCGCCCCAAGGGCGACATTTACAAACCAGCGAGAGGCTGCCCTCACCCATCACCAGAAACTCTTTGTCTTTAACTGACATCATAAAAGAAATAAATGTAATTAAACTGTGCACTGATTCTTTCCTTATTTGTAGATTTTCCAATCTAAGATTTGCAGAAAGGAAACTTGCACCCGCAGGAAGAGGGAGAATGTGTTCCCTGGAGGAAAACGCCTCCCCGGCAGGCTGGGGGGTGACTCACTGCTGCGTTAAAAGGCACGGGAAGGAGAACAGAGGTTTCTTTTTCAGGGAAAGAGTTGGACTCCTCAAAAATGGTGACCTGTAAGAGCATCTGGTTTCCCACAGAGCCCGCGGTGCTCTCCGCACCCGACAGGTCCTGGGTCGTGACCTGTGAGTTCCCCAGAGGGGTTTTACCCACTGGTCACTTGGCTAACACCCCTCAAGTTAACTCAGCTCCCAGGGAGATGGCAGAAGGTGAAGAAGCTTTCGGGAGATTTTGGGCACGACCAGACCACCGGGACGTCGGGGCTCTGCTCTTCGGGGGAATGTGGGATCTGACGTGTTTTCTTTAGTGGCCAAGAGGGCTCTCAAGGAATCGTCCATGCCCCCTCTCTGAGCAGAAGCCTCCTTCGTCCACAGCCACTCAACGCGCTGCTCGCGCCTGGCTCTGCGGGGTGGCTGTGCCTTCGCAGGACGGCCTCCACCCCTGTCCCTGCAGCCCCAGTCCCAGTGCCGCACTCGGCGTGAGGTCTGTACTAGCATTCTGGTTAAAGGAAGGATGAGGCAAAGCCTGACTGCTCATCACACGCTGGGCTGTGAGGTGACCCCTTCTCTGATTAAAACAACCTTTTATAGGGATCGTGGGCTTCTCAGGTGGCGTGACCAATAAAAGAACCTGCCTGCTGATGCAGGAGACATGAGCTTCCCAGGCGGTGCTAGGGGCAAAGCATCCGCCTACCAACAGAGGAGACACAAGAGACGTGGCTCTGACTCCTGGGTCAGGGAGATCCCCTGGAGGAGGAAATGGTACCCTCTCCAGTATTCTCGCCTGGGCAGAGGAGCCTGGTGGGCTGCAGTCCATGGGGTTGCAAAGAGTCGGACATGACTGAGCAAATAAACAACAAAATATGTATCACAGATGTCTGCCACGCGAANTCTGACTCCTGGGTCAGGGAGATCCCCTGGAGGAGGAAATGGTACCCTCTCCAGTATTCTCGCCTGGGCAGAGGAGCCTGGTGGGCTGCAGTCCATGGGGTTGCAAAGAGTCGGACATGACTGAGCAAATAAACAACAAAATATGTATCACAGATGTCTGCCACGCGAAGAGAGAGGACCCTGACAACAGAAGGCTCCTCCTAGTTCTGAGAGTCCGAAGGCAGACAGGCCGACGCCGATCAGAGCAGACGAGCAACCGGACACTCACACTACGGTTCTGCTTCTGCAATAAAAATGTGCTGTGTCTGCTCTGAGCATCTGATCAGCCCTGGTAACGCAGGACTGACGGTGTTTGGTGCTGCTCCATCGACCAGGGACCAGGGAGCAGACAGAGCTAGGCCGTGCAGAACCCAGGGCCCCTGCAGCAGCCTACTTCTAGGCCGACAGATTCACCTGCACCCAGAGCAACACGATGAGAAATCAACTGGCTTCGTATCACTAGTAGGTAATGCCGCGTCTCAGGTGGTGATAGTGGCGGAGTGTCCCACCTGCAATGCAGGAGACGTGAGAGACACGGGTTTGATCCCGGTGTCGGGAAGGTCCCCTGCAGGAGGAAATGGCAACCCACTCCAGTATTCTTGCCTGGAGAACGCCATGGACAGAGGAGCCTGGCGGGCTACAGTCCATGGGGCCGCAAAGAGTCAGAGACGGCTGAAGTGGCTTAGCCTGCAGAGGGAGCAGGACTTTGTGAACGAACAGGGGAACCTGCGTGCCTGCGCTCCAGTAAAACTTTATCTACAGAAACAGACAGCAGCCGGAACCTGGCCTGGGGCTCTTGTCTGCCTCCTTTCGCCCCGCATCACGCAAGTTCTGAAATCATTCCTCATTTGCAGCTGGATTTAAACACAGCCTGCCTCTGTCCTCACTAAGCTGGCAGAATGGCGACAGTGAAGAGCCTCAGATGCCCCTGAATTAAGTCCCTACAGAGCCTCTCTCACGACCAGCACAGGAAAAAGCTGTTCGGCAGCCAAACGGTGTGGTGAGTGAAGAACTTATTCGGGAGAGCAAAAATTTATGGGAAACCACACGAGGTCATCTTCTTGATGAGAAATGTTTTTATGGACACGTCCACACTGGATGTCGCTGCTGCTGAATTTGCCAGCCACTGGCAGGCCTCCGTTGTCATGGCAACTCAGCCACTCTCTCGGGAGACACGCGGACCCATGACGCATTAGCACTCGGACGATTGCAGGAAATATGAGGTCCCTGGTTCTTCTGGACCCAAGTGTTCCTACCTTAGTACTAGCTGTGATGCTTTCCTGCAGGCAGCCTGCTTTCCCCCATCTTCCAGATCCATGCGCCGACGCCGATACCCGCCGCAGGCTGGCTCAGTCCAGCGGTAAGGGTGCGCTGGTCCCGCCGCTCCAGAGGTCCCAGAACGGCTGCTGGGTCTGTCCCGCCCAGTGCCCGAGAGTCCAGACTTCCATATGCGAGCTTCTGGGACCAGAAACTTCACCCTGTCTGAGTTTTTCATTCTGGAGAGAGCCCGTCTTTCTCTCACCAGGGAGCTGAGGGCACACGTCTCCCTAAGGGGCGCTCAAGGCCACGGCACGTCATTGGAAGAGGATCTGGGGCACTTGGTAATTTGCTGAAACCTGTATCCTTTCCTAGAGGTCCAGTGGTGCGGAGTCCACCTGCCAGAGCAGGAGATGCAGTTCGATCCCTGGTCGGGAGGGTCCCCTGGAGGAGGGCA